>BGPR01002755.1:110787-162864 GCA_013235015.1 Araneus ventricosus | reverse complement strand
AAAGAAGTGATTATATAATCACTTCTGTAGAAATATGTAAAACAATATTCTGTAGAACACATGATATGGTTTCTACAGAATATTGTTTTTAGAAAAATATTTAAAAAAACAAAAATGAATTTAAAAAATAGTTCCACCATTTCATATCTGTTGGAAAAATTTTATTTTGATTTGTATTAACCAATGTTTATTATAATAATAAATACATATGAAATTATCTAAACAAGAGACAAACATTTTTGCAGCGTTAGTAATTTTTTACTATATAATAAAACACACACATACAAAACACAGACAGACAATGATATATGATATAGATGATACAGCCTTTCATACAGGAGATAAAAATTCATGTTGGCGCATATAACCGGCCTAACTTCCTAATAGCATGTCTCAACAATAAAATACCAGTAGCTGGCATACCACCCTAGATTGAAAAAAAAAGGAAATATTTAAATATAACATATATAGCAGAAATTTTTAAAGATTAGCAATGTTACAATTTCCAAAATAAAAGGTACTTTTCCCCAAGTTTTGGAAAACCAAAAATATTCACAGCACAAACTATAAATATTAAATTAGAATTTTAATGGTGGAAAAAACTTAGTTTAGTTTTAAAAACTTTTTAAAAAAGTAAACTTCATTTTATATTATATATTTATGTTCTGAAATTTGTCTTCAGAATTCTTACAGCAGTGAAACAATAAAAAACCAAAATTGTATAAAAAGAAAAAAGGAAATAAAAATTCTGAGAATACATACTGTAATGGAAGCAAACTGGAGAACTTTTTTTGATACAGTAATAGCTTCATTTGTTTTTTCTGAAGACAGCCTTTCACGAATAAAGTCAATGAAACTCTAAATAAAAAAAATAAAAATAAACTATCATACAGAAGAACAGAAACACATAACATTTTTTTAAAAAGCCAAGAATTCAAAACCTGAAGATTAATGCATTTTAATCAGAATGATTACTTGTTTACAAACTTAGCACACAGATATGGTTATGAACATGTGACTAAATAGCATTCTAGTTAAAGTGAATTTGGAGGAAAGTTACATAAATATTTTTAGTATTTTGTTTGTATATTATTATTCAGTCCAGGTGATGATCAGCCACATTATCAAATACAATATATTTGAAGTTAGTAATCTATTAAACATTTGAGGCTTCTTTTCATTTAACTTTCTAGTATCTTTTTAAAAAATTGCACAAATATATAAATTACAAGAAATTTATTTCTCACATTTCTTCATTACATTATCAATGCAACTGGCAGCCTATCTACTTTTACTAATAAATAAAATACACTGCTTTTTGCAGCTTTAATAATTAATTTCTATTTCTTTGCATTTTATTAACCTTTATTATTATTAATTATTTTAATGAAAATAATTTGTATTATTTTGTAATTATGTAAAGTATTTAATTGAATGTTATTAATCAATTTGCAATTCTTTAAATTACATGTAAACTATACGGGGAAAAATTAACCTACCATTTTTGTGTCCATGAAAAATGCCAATAAAATACTTATAAAAGATACAATTGTGCTAAGCTCCATATCTTCATCTGCTGCTTCCAAAACTACAAGAATATCACAAAAAGTATAATTGTTATTTATTATTTCAATTAGGTAAATGAGAAATAAAAGAGGCTTTGTTAAAAGTTGGCTACCTTTATTCATATCTGCATCATCAGGATTATGCTCACCATCAGTTTCAGGCTCCTCACCATTTGAGTTTCGAGACAAAGGTTTAGCCTTAATTTCATTTATCCTGTCCAAACTGTTAGTAAGAATCTAATAAAATAAGATGTAAATATTTTAAAACTATGGTATTTATTTTAAACTAGAAAATCACCCGTCATGGTATGACAAATTGCCTCTTCATTCGAGAGATTTCCAGTCAAATCTGATGTGTTTAAATATATATATATGCGAGAGAAATGTTTAACATTGATTAAAAACAAATAAAATAAACCTATGTATTATGACAGGAAATATTTTTTTTAATTATTTAATTCTTTATTCAAAAATCCTCTTTGTAAACACCATTCAGTGTGAAGTACTTTTCTTTGTTTAACAATTTTCTTTGTACTTCAAATGTCTTTGTGTAAAATTTAACGTTGCCAAAAAATATTATCAAATTATATCATCGCGATTGCACTAAATAATTAGATGCATCGTGGCATCCAAACTATATCACGCACATAATAACCACTGACATGATTTACTACTTTCTATAAAAAACTGGAAATTAATTTGAAATATATGATTAATATAATTTAAAATTTCTTGGGAACTATTGATCATGGCGAGATAAATGTTACATCAATCCATAGAAAATTTTAGTTCACTATTTCAGAGCTATTAAATTTGAAATTAGTATGGCAATTACTCTTTTAAAATTAAAATTACTGAAATTTAGGTTCTCTAACAATGAAATAATGCTGTTTAACGTCTCACAGTGCTATGGCCCGAGTTTTATTGTGGGCGACGTCAGACCGTTACTGAGAGATCTGGGCTATTAAATTAGTAATTCTGTTATAAATACAATTTTCACTATTACATTTCATCTCATCTAAGCAACTGTGATATTTGCAACGAATAATATATATTTGTAGAATTATTAAAATATTTAAAGAAAAGAGATTAATTAGATAAAAAATCGTTTGAACATAAAAGAAATTAATTTAAAAATATTGTTTGGCTGTAGAAGAAATTTAAAAAAATCGTTTGGCATTAATTCTTTTCTAAAGGTTATAAAAATAGAGTGGCAACAATATATGTCCTTTGCTAATGTTGCCTAGCAACTTAGAAGAATAATTATTATTGAACATGGAATTCGAAGACAGTCAGTGATGTAAGTGTATGTTTGTTTTGCATGTTTGTGCTGTGGAAGACGTCCAATAAACATATTATTTTTGATAAAGAAAGCTCCACGATTCTTCATGCTATGCTGAAATACATTACACAATATACAGAAGAAATTAAAGGTATGACAACAAAAATAATACTTTTATTTATCAATTCTTGGATACAACATTAGATAAAGCCTTTAGATTGCAGGCTGGTGGGAAAAAAATCCTCAAATTTTGAACCTCTAGTCCGAAACAATGCAGCTTGATAATGTTTTAGTCTTGATTCAAGTCTTTATTGCATTAGCCATTCATTGTACTCTATTTGTAGCAATTTTAACATCGTGCAATTTACAGGAAGAATGCCAGTCTAAAAAAACATTATCATACTAATAAGGGTGAAAGCGAAAATTTGTCCTTGGAATTTAATGTCCAAAGAAAGTTTTATTTATTTTTTTATTGCCATAACTTTAAATTGACAAAAGCACACAAGTGAAAGATTTGATGAAACAATAAAACTGGTTTGAATTTCACTACAACAATAAAAAGCCTTTGTTAAAAATTGTGCTTGAAATTAATTTAAAAAATTTATTAAAATCAGAGAGAAAAAAATTGCATGATAAAAAATTAACAAAAGTTAATTTTTTTTTTAATTTTAAAGTCATGTAAAATTGGGTTTTGTATAATAATATGCTCTGAAGTTATCGAGGGAAAACATTACAATTTTGTTAATTTTTAATAAATTAAATTTTGAAAAACCGTTTCTTAGCAAGTTCATACAACCCAAGAAGTAAGTACAAGCCAAATTTGGTAGCTATAGGTCCAACAGCCTGCCCTCTAAAGTGTTGCATTCTGTGCATTACACATCTTGTTGCACTCCGTTTGTATGATTTTTGCATCATACCAGTGGCGAATCCAGGATTCGTGTCTGGGAGGGGCTGAGGTCATACAAATTTTGTATCAAAGTGACGAATTTCAAATCTCATGGCTTATGTAAACCAAAACACTTGAACTTTACAGACTTTCCTCACCTGACAGTAAGAATAACAAGGAACACTACAATACTTTCGATAATTTAATAAAAAATACAATGAAATAACTAGGCAAAAAATGTTTTCGACCTCGTCAACGCTATAAGCGGAATGACTAGAAAAGTAGAAAAATGTTCGAGCCTGTCAAGCCAGAAATCAATGTTGCCACGCTTTTATTATTATTTTTTAAATGAAAATTAAGAACAAATAGTTGCGATTTTAAATAAAATGAAGAATTTTGCCTTAGCTCTGGGAGGGGCTGCAGCCCAATAGCCCCCCCCCCCTGGATTCGCCACTGCATCATACAATTTATAAAAAGTATGCCAGCGTAAACACATTATAATATTAATACATACACAGCCTTTCTTTGGGTATTTTGATAAAGAAATAGGAAAGTACTTTCATCTATTTGCAAGTAATTGGAAGATAAGGTTTATAGCTTCCCTTGACTGTCCACAGAGTTACTATTTGTGTCTTCATTCGTAAATAATAGTGATTTGAATAGGACAGAGGAGTAAAACGCTCGACCAGAAGATTAGAGAACTGGCAAGTTAGTTAACCGGGAGGAGAGGATGCAAGAATGAAATCCTAATTGTTTATTTTATTGTACAGCAGTTGTACTAGCCTGCAAGTCAAAGTTATAAAGGTTGCTGGTGCAGAATCTGTACTTTTGGATTTAGACATTGGTACACTTATGTGACTCTGAAGTAAAAAATGGGGATAAAACTATCATTAAATCATTGATAAAATTTTTAAAGGACGTTTTTAATATAATAGTTTATTTGTTTCATATATCTGCAAAACTTCAAGACATTAAGACCTCTTCTCTATAATGTATTTTAATAGATGTTACAGATATGTACCTTTTACAAATGAAAGAGATCCTGTTTTAGAAACAGTTCCTGATCATTTTCAATGTCTGATCTCTCTTGGCAAAATAAATGCATTCAGTTTGTTTCTCAATCTCTTTAGGTCTCCATATTTATAAGAGTAATCGTTTTCTAACACATGGATTGTACTACAGGTAAATTTAGTAGTCAAATTATTGTTGTCAGATTGGAATAAAAAAATGTCTAGTAACAAACCAGACACTCAGAAAATAATACCTCATTACTCAGACTGATTAAATCTAATAAAAATAATTTCTTATCTTAATTATATTAATTAATTCGTCAATATTACTTTAAATTTTCTGTACTTGTAAATATATATTCATGGCTCTCAAATGATTGTAAAATTCGTATGATTTTGATCTCAAAAGTTTGTGAATCTCAGGTATTTAACCACCAGTTTCAGATTTTAAAAGATATTTATACAGTTAGGAATTAGTAACAAGTAATTCATTTATACAGAGAAAAAAATTAAGCATACTACCTTTAATAAAGCTTCAATTGAATGGACATTCTCACAGCAATTGATTTGAAATTTCTTGAGGCACAGCAATACGAAAGTTTTCTTATTTTTCATGAAGAAGTTTATCATTAATTCTAATGCCTGAAATTATTTCAATAAATAGCAAAGCATTAATGTGGGCATTTATAAAACATCACAAAAAGATGCAGTAGAAAAGCAAAATGTAACATCAGAGTTTCACCATAAAATTACTTAGTTTTATTTTCCAAAATAATTATTTCTTAGGCTCAGCACACTGGAGGCGAGTTTCATTGACAAATTTGTAAGTGGTGTTGAACCGCTTAAGGACTGGGTTATTTTGTTACCTAAGGTATTTAGGATGAGTTAACTTGAGATAAAGCCTTAAGCGGTTAACTACAAAGAATTTCAGTAAAAGTTCTATACTTGAGCCATAATCCACAAATGTAGCTTCAGAGACCAAAAATACAGCTAAATAAGAGTTCTGCTCAAAAATAGTGTTCAAGAAAATATCTTGTTGCTAATGTTACTTGGTTTGCAAGTTAAAATAGAAGACAGATATGTATATCATGGTTAAAATAAAAAATCTGATTAGTATGAATAATAGATTACTATTATTAATATTAATAAGTATTGATAAGAACCGATTATTAGTATTAATAAGAACCGGTTAATGGCATTGACTGTAACATATACATAAGAAAGAGATAAAATTATTCAGGATAACTTACAAGAACAAGGATATCAAAATGCTTTTCTTCTGATTGATAATATGCTTTCAAAATACAAATCATAACTTTTTCCATGAGCCCTCTGATGTTTGTAAAAGTATCATACTGATCTATAAAATAAGAAAATCATTATTAAAAAGAAAGAATCACAACAAATATTCAGAAAATGTGTGCTAGTTTATAACAGCAAAATAACATTCAAATGTGGTAAAATTAAAAAAAAAAAAAAATACTGAAATTCACAGAAATATAATATTAAGAACTATCAACTTCTCCTAAGATACCAATTCTAAAGAAAATATTCAGCATCATTTAAAATCTAATTTTCGGAATTGAGAAATACAATTGTTTCATAACAATCCAACAGACGAGTTATAAATAGTAATATTCAATTACATTAAAACATATTTCTAGTAAAGCATTGCAATATCCGCATAAAAAAACATAACAAGTCCAACAACAATTCAACAAATAAGATTTATGCAAAATTAAACCTTTTTTGATTCAAAATCATGAATGTGTCACATTAATCAATTAAAATACCAAGCATAAAGAAAGTTTAAAGGGTGCATAAAATGTAGTAAATAGACACATGACTTAAAATAAGACCATATTACACTTAACTTTAAATAGTTTCTTTAATTAGTATATTTAATTTAATCAATTTGGAATTAGGCAACCTTAGAACAAGATAATAAAACAAATCCAAAAGGTTAAATGAAGACTGCCATTTCAAACTACAGAGAAACAGCATTAGAACACTTTCTCTAATCACATAAACACACATAAATATTTCCTGAATTTATCACACAATTATACAAAAATGTTGCTTTCAGCAAATATAATTCATAGATGAATACAATACTTTTGTAAGAGTTATAGCTCAATATATAAGCTAGAAAAGCTATATTTAAAAAATTTATATAAATAAAATTCATTTCTTACCTGGATTAAAAGATAAAATAGATAAAATTTTTAAAATAGAGAGTAACGTGGCCAGATGAAAGGATGATAATGATTTCTCCACTCTTTGAAAATGATTTTCTTCCAAGTGATTTTTTTGGAAAAGAAACGACATGCACCATCCAAACAGCCTGTAAATATACCATAAGATTAAAAACGTTACACTCAAAAGATTTAGAAGACAAACTTGGCTCTTATCTAAGTTATCTCAATTTAAATTAAAAATTATACTTCAAACAAATTGCAATGCAAAAGAATCATACACTTAATCTTATTATTTTCATCAAAGGATAAATATTTTCTTCATATTGTTACGAACATGGAAAGTCACTTCCCAGCAATGCTAGTCTTATGGTTGGGAAGAAAGTTTTACAAGGTTAAGCATGGAGTGACGGGAAGCCCCTCTTCCGGGATCCCTGACTTGGCGAAAAATAGATGATTCTAGAAAATGCAACCCTTTTCTCGATATCTCTATTAGGAAAGGGAATACGCTTGAATAAACGAGAAAACTCCATGTGACGTCACAGCCTGTTGGAGAGAGTATATAAGGACGGCGCCTGAATCAGAGGGAGTAGTGTTGATCCATTGGGAACGACTTTAGAGTTTCTTCTGAAGTGCAAGCTAGGAAGCTGGTGAGCTGAGCGCTATTGAAAGTGTTGTTATTGTCATTATTAGTTATTTGCTGACTGTTTGTGTTGTTAGATAACAAAGTGCTGAACTGTTATTACCTGTGAATTGTTGTCTGTTTATATTGCTAATCTGTGCAAGAACTATTGTCTCCTGTACCTGTGCTACATATTTTCCTGCATATTTGTAAATAAACCTTCATTCTTCATTATCCTGCGTGTTGGACTGTTTACACCATACACCCACGGAAAGACTTTTGTAACAATATTCTAAAACTTCTGTGCCTTGGTATATGTGATTAGAATGCACATACAGCTGTTGATTTTTCGTATGATTTAAGAAAACCTTTATGCCATGCACTAGAGTGACATGTTTCATGAATGAATTGCAAGTGTATCAAGTTTTAAAAAAACATGTACCCAAACCAAAATGGTGCACAGTAAACTCACAAATAGAATTCACAAATAGCTGATTTTTAAAATTCTGCGTTATTTCACGTCATGTCAATTTCATCGAAACATATTTTGAAGCTTCCATAAAACTGAGCAAAAAATTATTTTTAAAAATATTTATAAATCATTCAGGAAAAACTGGCTTAAAGGTTTGTAAATGAAGTTTTCATTATTAATGATTTTAAATTTTTCAAACACAAAATGTCATCTGAGTGAAAGCAATAGGAAGTTTCATTAAAGTACATAATTTTTTTAGCATCAAAAATTAAAATCATTTTCATTCTTATTAAAATTCTAAATATTTTTTAATGAAGCTTTGATTGAAATGAAAATTTATATTAAATGAATTATTATTATTAGCTAGATCTATTAATTTAAAATATCTTAGAATTTTATAAACATTTTGTATATAATAGGGATTAACCCAAGTGCAGCCTAATTACATTCAATGGATTTATAACTATTTTATTTTACATGAATTACTTTTTTAATGCTAGAAAAGTAATAGTGCAAAAGAATGCTCCACCTCCATCAAAGCACACTGCAATATAATGCTATATTCAGAAACTCTCAATAGGGAATTTTAAAATCAAAATTAAATTCATTCAGAGATGTTGCTTATCCTAATCAAAAGAAGACATACAAGATAAAGAAAAATAAAGATCTTAATTTTCTAACCTAGTAAGGCAATGTAGTAAAGAAAAATCTTCATGGTCTAATGTTCTACAGGGCAAGTCTGGATCGACAGTCAACATCTGTAAAACACAAGAATAACATCAAAACATGATCAGAAAGAAATAAATGCTAATCATACAAGATATGTTGTGGATATATCTTATATATCTGCAGTAAAATGTTGTAGATGTCTCTTATATACAGTCAATTAACCAAAGTTCAGTTATAATGGTTAACCAAACTAAAAACAGTACTGCACGGGAAATAATCACAAAGGCAAGACATTTATGCAACAATATCCCCACTTTTTTTTTCTTTTAACCTCACCAAGCAGGTCAGTGATTAATTTTAGAATGCTAAAATTAAAATTAATGCATAGTAAGAATATTCTTTACTTGTGCCTGTCAGCATATTGAGCCCAAACTCGCCGGTACTGAATAATGCTCCCAACAGAGGGTTAACTTTAATAAAGAACATAAGTGCAGCCAATAAAGAGCTGTGAATTCATTTTACACTCAAAACATTTCAGAAATACATACTGTAATTAGATAAAAATGATGGTCACAGCTTAGCGAAAAAATCACTATCAAAGCGCTTAACTACTTTTAGTTGGTTAACTGATTAACTGTGTATTTAAATTTGCATTTCCATATTTCTGAGTTGTTTCTTTATTTTACAATAATTCTATAACACCCCTTGACAATTAAAAGTCTTATCAATTTAAAACTTTAAATTTCAAAGTAAATCATTTCAAGTTTGACCTAAATAAAGTTCAAATGAAATAAAACCTCATTTACAAAGGGCATTTGGCAGAATTTATACTGCAAAAAAATATGGAGAACCAAAAAAATTATATTAATAAATATATATTAGCTGTATTAATATAATAAAAATATATATTAATACAGATCACAACATTTTTGAAAATATTGAATAAAAAAGAATATTTAATGAAATAACTCACATGCTCCAAAATTTGCAAACACTGATTGACCATATGCGAGGGAGCACTCACAATTGCTGATGTATCATTTTCTTCATCTGCAACAAGATTTTCTGAGACTATTTCTTGAGTTGCTTTTCCAGCTGGTGTGATGAGCCATAAGAGAAGGAAAAAATCATTATCATGAAAATTTTTAACTAACTAAATTAATTACATAAATAACTTCTAATTAATTAATAACTTTTCATAACTTCTAACTAAATTAATGACAGTCGATCAGCTTGTCGTCTGTCATGTTAATTTAGTTAGAAGTTATGAAAACCACCAATATCTTTCATGAACACCCTATATACATTACATGACACATCTAAAATAAATATTGTATGTTTAAAATCATATACATAAAAGAGAAAATAATCTAATATATGTAAGCTATTAAAATACTTAGAAATTTCACTTTATACTTAGGCTATGAAATATTATGATTTTTTAAACAGAGTTTAAATTTTTGATGAACAGCTAATGCTCGGCAATTTATATCGGTTATTTGCAATCTGTTTCTCGATAAATACCATCTACGTTTAAAAAATGATATACATAGAAAGATAGTTCTGTGCTTTTATGATTGCTTATTTCACACCTGTTCTATTTTAGTGCAGTACATTTGTGCAAAAAGTACACACCTCAGGCAAATTACTGCAATTGTGCTCTTGAAAATGAATTTCCATGGCAAGTCATAGCGATTACCTATCGGGCTAAGGTTAAGCCCATTTTTGTGCTCGATTAAACTTTCTGTTTGACATCTATTTCTATCATCCTGATTTCTTTCACATCTTCTTTCCCCTGACTGAATTGAGGTTTCGATGACACACTCTCTTCCGAGTATTTCTAATAATATTTTGCAGTTCCATTCATTAGCCAAGAAAAGGGTTGAATTTAGTGCAGCTATAAAAATGTTCAATGAAGCAGTCTGAAACGTTTGTTTACATAACAGCAATTTGTTTACATTTGACTGTTGCCATTCAACAATAACTAATAAGAACGATTTCTGTGCCACATATATTAGCGTTTTATATATATAGACATTGTTTTAAATAAGTGTTTCCAGCAATTGCCAAATTTTAAGAATTTTTGTCAACATTCACTAGATTCTATTTCTCTAAAGGCCTATGTAACAAATAATACAATTTATTATTATTTTACCAACTACAGTTAAATTATTTCTCTCTCAACATTTCAATTATGAAGAAACAAATATTTAATTTTACTTTTGAAAACAATAAAAAAATATAGTATTGTATGAAAATAATTGAGATGTGAATTCCACATAGTCTGACGCCAGAGGATTAATTAAAAACAAATTAAACAAAACAGCTAAACTTTTATTCAAATTTCAAGATAAAATCTTAAATATTATAAACATGGGCATAAAATTCAGCACAGAAATATATTTAAAATGCAAAGCCAAGTGTACAGAATAGGCAAATAATATAATGTATGTAGGCTAAAAAACAGAGAGGGTTCCATTTCTCATCGACTTGTGTCGAGCTTTACACCCTTTGGGTATGCTGGGTCACCGTGGAAAGAAAAATTCAAGAGGTACTACCGATTACAGGCAATGCATTAATTAAAATTAGAGTACTCACTCATTCCAAGAATGAAATTCAAAGTACTAGGTTTGTACTTGTATTTCTCTCCAATCTTATTGCATGATAAATTCCTCAGAGAAGAGCAGCACAGTGTGAGAACCTGTATACAAGATTCAACAGGATATTGAATCACACAAATATCTTGCAACAGAAAGCAATTCTTAGGAAAAATTGGAAATTGATAATTAATAATTTCAATGATTAAGCATACCAAAGAGAATTACACAATTAGATTTCTCTAATACATTTATAACAATAAAAGAGAATTTATAATTATAACACAAGAAACCTCACACATAGAGATATGAAAATTGCATTAATCAGACATGACACAGACTTGAAACGAAAAAAGCTGGACTTCATAAATAATTTATCGTGCCAAACATAAACACCGAAAATTAAAATAAGTATGATTAACTGAACAATAAAATGAATAAATTTATACAAAAGATGCTTGAGATATTAAAAAAAATGTTGAATTATTATAAGTATAAAAGAAAATTAATGGATTAAAATTGAATAACGTAGAAAGTTTTGTTAAAATCTATGGTAAAAATTATCTCATTAAAAAAATATGGCCATGTGTAGAAGCTTTTTTTATTTATACATTATTTTTAATTCTTTTTTTTTTTTTAGCTAACAGTTCAAACTTTCTTTTATGCTTCAGTCTGCTATTTTCCTCAATTTCTTTATTGCTGTCTTTCTTTGATGGGGGCATTTTCTTTATTTTTTCTCAAATGTTATTTTCTTACTATCAAGTTCCACCTGGTAGCATTTGCTTGATGACCTTAAATTTTTTTCACATGTTACTATCAATAGCATTAAGTCATATCTAAATTTCTAAAATAATCAATTCGAAATTTTTGAAAATATTCAACAGCAGACTGCTCTTTGCTCATTATTTTGTATTTAACATTGTGAATTGAAGAATATGTTTCAATATGCATTCTTCCTTATCTTTTATCTATCAAATCTGACATTATGTTGAATGTGCACACGGCGAATAGTTTTTGTTTGCATGTTTCTTGCGTTTTTTGTGTGCGTACCCCCAACACATTAGCAAAAATTGTAATGCAGACTTGCTTCGATCCCAAGAATGGTAAAATCTGATGCCGAATCAGCGTTTCCGCGGAAATGTGTCATGTCTGAGTCATTACAAAGAATACACAACACTTTTCCACTGACATCAACATTTTTAAAACGTTCTCCAACATATACATCAGTTTCCTTTTCACCAAGTTTTAAGTTAATTTGTTTTCTAGCCAGTCACATCGAAATTTGTTCTTTTCATTTTTATCAATGTCCTGCAATTTCGGACTATCGGAAACAATAGTAGCCATCTTGTTGATCGACAAACGTTAGGGAATGAAAACTAACAAAAATTTAATCAAAATAATTAACAAAAGCGAAGAAAAGAATGTTAAAAAGAATGCGAAAATAAAATGGCTTCCTTCACACAATCTTTTTCTCACGAAATTCGGATAGGAAGAAATTTATCGATGATTACCATCCAATCAGAATTCATTCTGAATTCTTATTGAATAAAACGAAAGATGATTGGACGGAACGAGAAAGAAAAGAATACAAACTTCAACATTTATTGAGTGCATCCTTTTTGATATTTATTGAGTGCATCCTTTTTGATATTTATTGAGTGCATCTTTTTTGACATTTATTGAGTGCATCTTTTTTGACACTAGGGGATAATGGCCTTTGTTGCTAAAAATCTCATTTCATCACATTTCAATCAATTAAATACAAACTACAGGGCATTCCTCCCAATGCTGAACTTTGACCCAAAGCGCGTCAAAACGCCAGTACATCACTCAGACGATGAACGGCTTTCGGCAAAATTACGCAATATCCTACGAATTCGGAACTCTTTCGCCTTAGAGCCATACGCAAAATTTACACATGGCGCAGTTTTTGTTTGCGTGAGCAACCCGCCCCCCCCCCAAACACATTAACAAAAATTTTAATGCAGATTTGCATCGATCCCAAGAATGACTAATTTCGATGCCGAAAAAGCGGAAATCTGCGTTTCCGCGGAAATGTGTCATGTCTGATTAATTGAATTGTTATGATTTACCATAAAAAAAGAATATGTTTTATGAAAAAGCCCTTTATAAAATTTTAAGAACTTTTTTAAATTAAAGCAAATCAATCTTCAATTCCTAAATTCCAGTTCAATCTAATAACAAACAAGATCAAAATGGGGGGAAAAAACTTGATCGTCAAATGGCATGGACCCTCTTTTTACTACAGTTTTGCAACATTTGTTAATATACTACTTACATCAAAACAATTGGTTATATGAAGAGAAAACGCACAACTTACATCAACTGCATCAAAATCAATATTTTTCCTAGAAAAAAGTTCTTGACACAGTTTGACAGCAGAGAGATATTCTTCACCTCTGAGGCAACTTAATTTAGAAACAATTGATTCATTTCCAAGCTCATTTGTATTAAGCATCACAGATTCTGCAAGTTTTAAGATAGTCTCCTCCAGGTATATTATTTGATCTAAATTTAAGGTATTTTTGGAGAGAGTAAGCAGCAACATAGAGTGAGAAATAGCAAGAGTCTGTAAAACAGAAAAATAAAGAATTAAAAAATATATATACAACTAAAATTATTGTAAAATATAGGTACACATCATAGTTAAAATTAAAAGTTAAATATCCAATACATACAAATTATAACAATTATTCCAAATCCAACTCAATTCATAATTTTATAATCTAACCAAGAAAAATCTGTCATAATTAGATCACAGCTTAATTTATAAAAACTGACCATTTTAATTGATATGCTTAACATATAAAGCTATATTCCTTAGCCATAAGAAAGTTTAGCAGCACATGGTTCTAAATAAACTTTACAAATCTTTATTTCATTATTAGCAGAGTACTCATCATTGCTCTAGTCTGTTAATGGTAATTGCAGCACTTTTACTGAAATTACTATTTTCAACTTATTTAAAAGCTAGAACTTTAACTTAACAAATTAGTTTAAAATTGATATTAATACTGCCAGGCATAGTAAGCATAATAATATACAATGGGGATTATGTTATCTTTTTAAAAAGTAGACCTATGGTAGTAAAATGTGGTATTATGGTATACCATTATACTATACGGCTGAAACAAGAAGTTTACGGTATTTTGATTAAAGATTCAATAGTACATAGTTTGGAACAGTCTCTGGAACAGCATTTGGAAGTACATATCATATAAAAGAGGTATAATCTTAACTATGATGTATGCCAAAAAATGAATACTTACTTCAGATTCATGACTATTGGACAGACGACGTAAGGCATTCAAAATGGTGGACAACTGCATGCTTGACAAGTTCTCAGAACACAAAATGGCTAAACTGATGACACTGCAATTATATAACTATAAATAAGATATTGCAAGAAATCTTATTTCTTAAACAAGAACATAAATAATAAACTGATAGAAATTATTAGCCTAAACTTTTGCCACAGAAATTAGTTTAAAATTATAGAAACCATTCCATTCACATATTTTAGTAATTTCTTATACAAAGGTACACAAAATTATCATGAATACAAATAATATATTAAAAAGTTATATTATTACTGATCATTACTGAATTTCTTGGGGAAAACTTGCCAGTATGCATATCTTTCATCATGCATATTACATAATTTCAAGTACAGAGATATCTGCAACATATCAGTATTATTTCATTGTTTTCTCAGTAAAATATGAGTTATGCCTGACTGACATATTTAGCAAATAAATCAGCACTTCATAACATAAACCTACAAGTTAAAATTCAAGTATTCTTTTCTAAGCACTGTAAAAAAAAAAAAAAAACTAATGGTCACAAGAAGACAAAATCTTGGTGGTAAACATGTCATGGAAAAGCAAATGATTCAAAGATGGTGATATGAAAGAAGAGGGAATTCAGACAAAAAGTCCCTTCATGACTCTTTCTGTCTGCCATTGTATAATAAGAATCAATCATAATCATCAAAACAACACTAATCAATAAGTAACAATAATTGTTATCAATTATGAGCTGCACATCATATATGAGTGCAAAGAAAGACTAATATTTGTCATAAGTGCCCAAAATAAATTTCATTAATGCATTTCAGGTGAATATATGCATCTAGATTTTCTCTATGTGTATGTGCATGCATGTGTATTTTCATTTAACCATGTTATGAAATGCAAACTCACAATTATTTACCTTCTCTTACAACTAAAGTTTTTTCTCCCCCTTTATAATGTTCTTACAAGGGAAATTTAAATTCTAGCCACCTTTTATAAATACAGTAATAAAGAAAATATTCAAGGAAAATATTTAATTTAAACAGTTTTCATAGAATTGTATGCACCACATAGTAAGTACTAACAAAGAATTTGTTGATGCCATTAAATTAGGGTCAATAGAAATAAATTAAAAAATATTTAAATAAGATAATATAACAGTTAATGAAAATGTGTATGGCTAAATTTTAAGAAATAATCTATGGGAAGGACTTAAGATAGTAGAAGTGAAATACTCACTAATTAAAAAAAAAAATTACAAAAGTTAAATTAATAACATAAATCAATTAACATTCAGCATTACAAAGCATCCAAGACACTGAAATGCATTAATAAAGACTAAACCTTTGACATCTTGCTTCAGGATTGTGCTGATGAGTCAGGATTTCAAAGAGAGAATCAAAATCTTTTTCAGTGTTACATTTTGCAGAAGCCTATCAGTAAAAAAAAGAAATAATTTTATGACAGCAAATGAGAAATATCAATATATTTAATCAAAAATGTAAAAAAAGAACATAAAATAACATTTAATAAAAACTTTAAAAAAACTTTGTTCTGTTAAATATTCAAAATATTAGAATTTTAATGTCTTCCAAAAATGCTCAATTCTATAAAGAAACACTTTCGATACCTCCATTTAACTAGACACTCTTTCATACCTAGTAAAAACAGCGAAAGAAATCCTCCTTGGATGCTTTCCTCTTACACCTTTCTTAGGAAGGGCATTTTATTGCTTCCGGTTACTCATGGTGTCAGCACAAACTCTTTTTTTTTTTTTTCCCCTGAACAGTCGTGCTCTTGTTGATGCCTGTATATTCATTAGACCCTCCGTTCTAGTATTTTTAAGGTTCCTCCTCAATGTAACTTGGATACTTGAATTCTCAAGTTGTGTTCATAGTCTTCAATATTTGTGTCTGTCGAATCCAAGATTTACTAAATGTCTTCTTTTGTTATAAGTTGAGTAATAATTCATGAGTACTTTTCAAATTTATTTTAAATTTTCAAAAAATGCATCTGGTCATTTGTAGAAAAAGCTAATTCAATCACAACTTTTTTTTTTTTTGTAGTTTTGTCCACTTGACATTACATTTTAACCATCTAAAAATACACAAAAATCAATAAAATTAAAAAATCAAAATGCATTATCTTGTACAGCATTAAATTCTCTTTCAAATAATATTTAAAAAATCCCAATGTGTTTCATTTCTGAATGCATTTTTAAATTTGAAAAAAAATAATAAATAAATACCCATAAATTATTAATCAACCCAATATAAGCATCACTATGTGTGTTTCATGGAGTCAAGACTTGATCATATATTATCTTCTTTTGTTATATGCTGTAGTAAATTATTACTCACCCCAATATAAAAATCAATGTGTGTTTCCATGGAGTCAAAAATTTATCATATATTATCTTCTTTTGTTATATGCTGTAGAATATAACAAAAGAAGATACCATTTTACACCAGATACCATCATACCCAGATACCATCCATACCATGACCATTTTTCAAATATTGAAAATTAGGACACACTTATAAAAGAAGAAACTGGAGGTGTGTTCACCATATTTTTCAAAATTAATAAAAAATTTATTATAATAGTATCTTTTGTTTGGTATAAGCTTAGACTAAAACTAAATAAAATGGATATGAAAATTAGATATTGATAAAACATTTATATTAAAAAAAAATCTTACCAAAACAAGTTAAGTACTCTAACATCTGGAACTAGAGATATTGTTTTTAAATCCTTATTATTGGGAATTGAATTGAGATTTCAAATATTTGACATTGTGATAAACTAAACTGTTTTTGTCTTCCTAAATCACACCAGTACTTCCTATTGATTACCTTTTACGATTAGCCAGGACAAAAGACTAAAAATCAGTACTGTACTGATAAAACCAATACGAATAGTCACCTTATATATGATAAAAAAATCTTCTTTTTAATAATTAACTAACAATTAACCAGTCTCAAAGGTATGAATACGGCACCAGCAACAGACAAGTGTGCACTTGCCTGTTGCTGTTAAAGTAAAGAAATTCTCATTCAAACGGTAAACCTGGAGTTTAGGGTACGTACTATTTTCTCACCAATTTTCTTTGCCATTGCCAAATACTGCTTAGGATGCGCAGAGAGTTTTTTTATAGGTCTCCTGTGCATTCGATGCCTACGGAATCTCAAAATGAGAGATTGAGCATGCATGCCTTCAGCATTGCAAGTGTGTACCGGAATTGTGCAAATTACGATTAAAAAACATTTTTTTTAAAAAACATCAGTGGCTTTGCTTTCAGCAAAGCAGGCCCCTCATAGCTTCGCTTTAAAATTGAGAAACGAAACACACAGGAAAAGCATGAACACAGTAAAAACACGACATCTGAAGACAATGAAACGTAGCAAGGGAACCATTGTTTCCAGAAAAAATATTCCTTGTTCAATTTTTGGAAGTCATAATCAGCAACACAGAGAAAGAGAATCAGCAAACTCAATGAACAAAAATCTTCAGAAGAGAAGCGAACGGTTATTGAAAAAAATCGTCTTGAATTGATCAAAAATTCCAAATGAAGTATTATTCAAATTCATACGCAGACCAATCAAATCTAAGAGAGCAGACAGTGGACCAAGAAATGAGGCAAAATTAAGAGCATGCGACATAGACCGGTAAACAAATCATTGTCAGTGCATGCACAAACGACGCCAAAAAAATTTTCAACTCGCATCCAAAAGGAATGTTCTGGCACTCTCTCTTTTGGCGACCTGTAGGGAAACAAAGTGAGTATGCACCCTAAACTCCAGGCTAACCGAATTTAAAAACACAGACAGTGAACAGGTTAATTAGTATAACCGAATTTAAATTCTTTATACACAAAACGAAGATGTACAGGATGTTTTTGCATGTAATGAATTTTGAGTTAATCCCTTATATTTAACTGTTAAAAAAATAAGTAAAAAGAGTGTTTAAAAATGGAAAAAGATTTTAATAAGTAATGAAAAATTTGAAGAACAATAATTAACTTTTCAGCTAAAAATAATTTACATATTAAAACTAAAAAAAAAAAATCTTGAATAATAATTCTGTGCATAATAAAACAACAAACACACACTAAGAAATTGAATATCTATAAACTATAAAAACACAAATTGCCAAATAGCTAATAATAAAAAATGAACTAAAACAGGCATACATTTGGATATTAGTTATTCTCTCTCCGGAGCACAGTAAAATATGAAAACACATCACCATTCAACAGTAAATTGCCAAGATTAATAATTAAGAGTAACCATTTTAAGTGGATAGAAAAATTCTATAAAATTTGAGAATCATTTATAAAATAAAATAAGCAAAAGTTATATGAGAGTATTGGAAGAATTTAAATCTAATATTTTCTTTTAGGTATGCAAAAACAGGGAGAGAAGCTGACAAATTATTTGTTGACTCTGACGAAGGCAAAACTCAGGCGAGATTCGAACCCAGGGTGAACTGGTGGGAGAAACATGTCTAAACGCCTGCGCTACACAGTCCATGTGAGGGAATGTTTGAAGCAGTTGTCATGGAGTATATGGAAAAAAATAGGAGGGAGCAAAGAATGTTGAAAAGAGAGGAATTATTTATGTAAAATTGATCTGGTGTGCTTATGATTTACATGAAATGATTTTTAATATTAGGGTGATTTCCAAAGAATTTTTTGGGCTAATTTTAGAATAAACTCTTGAAGGCTAAGTAGCTTAAGCTTATTTCCCAGATCAGCATTAAAAATATGAAACACTTCACCATTTTGCGTGTCACCTTTGCGCAGGGGTCATGCTACTCTTCTCTGTATGGTTCCAATTTTAGTACATGTACTGCCAAAGCGATTACATCAATAATAATTTTGTTCTGAAGATACACGCGGCCATGACGTTTACAGCTACTAAGCCCCGCCTCCCCTACGTCAATTTCTACTCTCGCAACCAGCAACCCTAAAATTGCTCTTTAAAATTACATAAAATGTTTTTTTGTCAATCAATTCATTCAGAAATTATTGGCAAAAAACAAAGAAATTTGGTTTAATTTTTAAATAATTCAAATTTGAATTAAAATTTTCAAAAAATCGCTCCGAGGTACAAATTCCCACCCTCCAAAGTATACCTGTACTAAATTTGGTAGCTCTAGGTTCAACGGTCTGTTCTGTAGACCGCCAACAGACAGACACACATTCATCTTTATTATTAGTAGGGATCAACAAGAACTTTAACAAAAGTTCTAAATCAACGTAAGTTAAATGCGTCATTAAAAACTATTAAGTACTTACTGAAGTGGTTTTATGACTGCTCTTTTCAGCATCAGACACATGGAAGGAAGGAGACTCAGACTCTGGATCCTTGCAGGTGCTCTGTTCATCACACTTAAGCTTCTTTTTAGCATTTCCAGAAAAAACAAATTTCTTTTGACAATAAGTTATGCCACTGGTTTTGTGGTTTTCACTTTCTAATAACTTCCTGAATTCTCTTTCACATTTTCTTTCATACTTTGGTTGATCAGAATTTTCTGAAGGAGCCTGACTGTCTTCCATCTATAATTCTAAAAAGAAAACAGAAAAAATTAATAACATAAAAGAAAACAATTCAAAATTAACTGTAAAAATTACTCTTAGACAGAGATATGAAAATTAGTGGTAAAAATAAAATCAAATAATGTTTCATAATTGTTAAATGTATTTTTCCATGCTTGGTGCCAAATATAAATGTTGGTGTGGAAGGTGGTGTCAGGAAGCTACCAAAATCAGATAACCACAGCAACCTTATGCTACGAATTTGATATAAAATTGCTCTTTTTGCAGAGTAATGTTACTGTATATGGTGCATATAAAAAAATAAGAGAAAGGAGTGTGATATAAATATGAATGCAAAAAAACTATAAAAAAAAACATAACTGCTGTCTTAAGCAAAAATTGCATTTAGACCTGTCTTATTACAGCCTGTTCAAAATGAATTACAAAAATATTATTCATCATATCTTAGTAATCAAGAAATAAAAGTCGATACAAAAATCAGGTACAATAAATATATTTGTTAATAAATATCATTAATCTACACAAAATCCAGATTTTGAGGTCATTTATCAATAGAATTACAGTGGATGTCTACTAGAAAAAATAGTGCGACTAGAACAACTTCAAACTTTCAGTGAAAAACTAATATTCATGGCAAATTAAACTTATCAACTTATTATGCTTCACAAGTTTCCTAAAGTTGATAATTTTAAGGATTAAGATAAAAGCTGGAAAAAAAGTCACATAACTGATGATATCAAGTTACCTAACATTACTCGCAAGAGGACCTGGTTTTAACAGAATAACCTTGCTGAAGAATTATGACTAATTTTTGAGAGAACAAATGGCTGATCAAATTCTTTACTGTACACCCTACTAATGTCAATGTCAGGGATAAGGAAGCTGAACTGTCTGCTTGGTTATTAACAAAAAGCTTGGAAGTAAAATTGAAAATAAAACTATAATAGTTTCATTTATAAAATTCTTAAAGCATATTATTCACTTATTGCCAATTTTATTCGTTTAAGAGGTCTTGTGAAACTTTGAAATGCTAGGCCAGTCCCTTACTTTGTATCTTAGCAGGCACCATTGAAATGTATTGTTTTACATGTGAAATTACATTGCTGATTCAACTGCAGTCTCAGGTCTCTCAAGACAAAACACAATGCAATATGGAATATATATGTTCACTTTATGTTCTCAGAAACTTCAAATTGATATATTTATGCAAGAAATCATTTTTTAACATGGATTTCATTAAATGTTAATTTAAGAGCCAATTACTGATGCCAAGTTAGAAATTGTACCTTAAATTGAAAATGGCAAATTTCAAACAAGATAAAGAGAAAATGTACATCCACTACTCAGATTGATTAAAACAATGAGAGCTAGAGAATTGAAAATGGCAAATTTCAAACAAGATGAGAAAATGTACATCCACTGCTCAGATTGATTAAAACAACGAGAGCTATTTTCTGTGAGATTTCACTTATTTTAATGAAGATATAATTATTATCCACTAAAATAACATAATTATGTTACATTATTTTAAATATCTCTTACTTGCAAATATACGTTTATCACTTTTTTAATGATTTTAAAATTGCTATAAGGGACAGGTTTAGCTTCTTCTGAAACTGCAAGCTGACTTTGGGGAATGTGTACACCACTTTCTTATTAAAAAGAGCTTTATGATACATTGATAACATATCACCACCATAAAAATGAACTGAAATAATGACTTTTCATGATTTTTGAAAATTCGCTTTAGCTTCTAAAGAGGTACAGACATAAAATTCTACAAGATTAGCTGGAAGGTTGAACAATAATAATTTTATCACTGAAAAAATGTTTCCAGATATATTGTGTTTGGTGCACATTTTCTGTGTACAGGACATCTGTTAAAAAATATAGAGGTGAAAAAGGCAGAAACATTTGAGTTTTATTCTGCAATATGGCTGCCCCAGCAGATGAAGTTTTCACCAAAAAGCAGACAAATGGTAAAAAGCACCAAGGATGGTCATTTTCTTCTGATGATTGGTGGATTGGCTGTGCTATTATGTGAGTAATAGATGTGTGTTGAAGTTAGACCTTACACAATGTCTGCTTTATCTTCATAGTCTGCTAATAATGTTTCCCATTTGTTTTCCCTAAAAACAACTTTTTTCATACTCTCGAATCCAAACTCTGAATAAGGTCCATTATGTTACAATTTTTTGTTCAGTTATTATTTTGAAAGAAAGCAACTTTATAATGTTAAGTAAAAAATTATGACTAAAAAAAAATCACAATCAACACATAATTTCTTCCAGAATTGTGAGTTTCTAATAAGTATAAATCAAAACACATCAAGTCTTCAAACAAGCACAAAACCTGACGGATCAACACAGGAAATAAGTTTCCATTTGACATCCCCATAGATAAAACTGAAGAGCATTTGTACTTCAGTTAGTGTTCTAACTCAATGTATTCATTAGTTTCACTCCTTCCTCCTAACAGAAACTTCCTACTTCTTATTAACTGCATATGTGTAAAGCTTTATTTTTAGTTGCAAAGTGCTCTAAGTTGTTTTCAGCTGCAATTCTACGTAGAAAAGAAAGCTGAATTTTATCAAACCCTAAATATGCTTTTTTATTATTAGTTGAAACGCCTTTTTTTTATTTTTGTTAACATCTTACACGTTTATAATTCGATACATTCTAACACAGTTAAGCCTTCGTATCGTGGTCTAATTTTGAAGAATTATAATAAGAATCCTCTATAAATACACGGAAAGATAGAAAAATGTGGTTAAAGTTTTTAATAAAAAAGCACAATATTCATGGAATTGCTGAATTAAACGAAACTATATCAATATATTACCAATTAGTTTCAACAACTAGAGGAAACAGTTCTTTCTCATTACTGCTGGGAATTACTTAAAATTCCATCTTTGAAATAGTTAACATCGTAATGACAGCTGAAAATTATTTAAATTCATAATAAATCATGTTTAAAGGCACAATCGTGTTAGATGTAAACAACAATCTATGTTAGAAGAGATTTTTCAAAATAAGCAGATTGCGCGCTTTCAATGCCAGTTTTATTGTAAGAGTTGGCGCGCAAACGAACTTTGGACAGACGTTCTGAAAGCGAATTTCCTTTTTAAGAAAACAAAATAAGCTATGCAATTTTTTGAAATTCCCAAAAGAACTTTTGCTTTATAGTATTGTGTCTTATAATACTAAAAATTTTAAAATTTTATGTCATGACCTAATTTAAAAACAAAGGCCTAGTGATTTTCAAATGAAGTGAAAAGAGTAATTGTTTACAATTTGTTGGTTCTCTGCGCCGGAACCACATGGAGTTAGTTAGACGAAAGCCCTTCTCCATTTCAAAACACTTTGCTTTTAACTAATAAATTATTCATTATCGTGATGATATATATTCTTAGCAATATTAATAATCTTGATTGAACTATATCTGTTCATTATGGAAGTCATTGTGAAAGATTGCAAATCACATCCATCTTGCCCACATGGTGAGTCATATTCAATTTTTAATACAACTTCGAAGGCCTTTCTTTTCTGTTAAATTATGTTTTAAAATGCGTGATTATCTTAGACTTTAGTTTCCTTGAATTGATGATTAGTTGCATTTCCTATAATTAATCTTTTTCAGGTCCTTGCTTAATGTTTGAAAGACACACTTCAAATGGTGTAAAAAGTGGGAAAAGGTTTTATGCATGCTCAGCTTGCCGAGACCGATCTGATTGTAATTTTTTCCACTGGGCTGATGATTTTAGTGAAAATAAACTAAAACAATGGGAAGAAAGAATTGCAGCAAGCAAACCACCTTTTACTCACGATGAATATGTGCAGTGAGTGGAATTGACATATCTGACCCCTATATTATGAGGTCTTAAAGTATTACTAAAGAGTTTTTTAGTTATATTATATTTGCATTTCTTGTTACTTTAAATGGCTCCAGTATAGATGTAGATACACCATGTTTATAATGATAGGGTAAGTGCTCCACTTTTGACCCCTGTACTAGTTTTGACCACAATGCATTTATTTCCATAATTTAGCTAGTGATTTCATATTAACCAATAAAATGCATTCCTACACCTTAAACTCTACTTTAGTATTTACAATCTGATTAGTTCATTTTTCTTTAATATGTGACTTGTTAGAAAATTAAATAAATGAACATGTACATGTGCTCACACGTGTTAAGGTGCAAGTTTTTGCAATCTTTCATCATCAGACTCTCAGAAATAACTGTTTATTCTAAAATTAATTACCTTTAAGAGTTTATTAGGTGAGTGTCTTTCTACCCTGATTTCATTTCTGTCATTTCTAAATTAATTGTTTTTAACATGTAGTGGATGGAGGCCAAAACTGGTACTCAGAATTTACTATATGTACCAAGTTTGCCTTGCATATGACCAAAAGAGGTATAACTAGGGTTACCATACGTCCGGGTTTCAAACTTGCTTCCGAACTAGGATCCGGATCTTCAAAATGTCTGGATTTACACCAGTGAATGCAGCAAGAGAGGAAAACTGATGTCATTCCGCCAATGAAGGAAAATTCATTGTTTACACTGTTTGCATCCATTATTGATGAGAAAGTGGATGACCTCCAATTCAGATTGAAAATTAAAATTTCTTGCAGTTTTGTTTTAATTCTGTTTTTCATTAATATAATTTTGAATTGCCAAACATTTTTCTTTGCATTCTGATGTCTTAAAATATTTTTTCACTTCCTCAAACTCTTTGCCGGTGTTATGAAGGAGGGTTTCATTGGTAGGCATACTATACTTTGATCCCTCCCTCCCCCCAAGATCATTCAACCCCTCCGGCTTGTCTGGATTTCAACCAAAAAATTATAACTCTAGGTATAACGCATGTTCTACTTTTGGCCACATGGTTTATTGCTATGTCATTATATAATTTTAAGAATATCATGATAAAATAAAAGCTGCTAATTTAATTTGGTTTCGATTTTACGTGGTAATAATTCAAATTTAAAATACTAATGCAGGTGATATTTCCATCAAAAAGAGATTTTGCTGCTATTCAGTTAAAAGATGGAAATGCAATTAAGGACAATAAAAATGGAAAGCCTGCACCAAAAATTAGTAAAGTTTTTTGAGTGCCTCATTCCACCTTGTACCACAAAATTGCTGGGCGGGTACCACTTTCCTGTGGGCATGTTGGTTCTCATGCAGCATTAGGAATTGTGGTAAAGAATCAGTTGGAAGAATGGATTTTGGGAATTGCAAGGATAAGATTTTTAATTTACCAGGATGACCAACTTCTTGATTGTATCCAAAAAATTGTCTAAGCCATTAAAATCAATTTCAAAATGGAAGACCAGACAGAAAGTGGCATAATTCTCTTATGGATTGACTATATATTGACTTTGCCCATGCTATTGAATAAAGCATGGGCAAATATTCTAGAGGACAAAATCAGAAATTTGTTTAAGGTAGTCAAAGAGCTCCTAGGTGAAGAAACAAGTGTTTTAGATAATTCCAATTCGTTGTATAATACTGATGAAACTTCTTTTTTTTTTTTATTTCCTGAAGGCATGCTTTAAGTATTTTCATATAAATTAATCTCCTTTTTTTTTTATTACAGCATGCGTATTTCCAGCCAAATTAAATGTTTGTTTTTTGCATTCCTGTTTCTTTAACTCAAATTTGCAGCTAAAATCAACTTATGTGTATTTTAAGTCTTAATAAATTTATCAAAAAAATGCTTATAAAATGGAAAATAATGTAAAAAAATACATATGGCATAAAAAATGCTTTAATTTTGCATAATATTCATTAAAATGCCTGTTACGTGGTATGATATTAATATGGCCAGAACTGGTGTATGATTGCCAAAAGTGGTACAAATAATGGTAAATTATTTAATTATTCATATCTCAAAATATAAATTTTTCCACTTTTATAATTAACAGAGCTTAATAAGTATGAATTAATACGCTTTAGCCAGTCATCCACTGTGAAATTTCCGTTTCAAATGTTCTCTTAATGTGGCTAAAACTGGAGCATCTACCCTAATATGATTTGTGTAATCTGAAGAAATTTTCTATTTAGATTTTAAATGAAATATGCTAATAAATATACATTTATCTCTATAAAAGTTAGTCATGACATATGGCATTTTCTACCTTATGAAAGATTATTTTATGTTCTTGAATAAAATGCATCGTTGTTGTTTTTTATTTTTATTTTGTCTTAAAATCTGTTGCTGCTTCATATTATCTAAGTTTTGAAACTTAAAAGAGGATATCAATAATTATAATGTCAGCAGTTTCACTCAAATTTTATATGCTAGTTGGTTTTATTTTGCTAATCAATTTGATTTGAGATAAGTAAATTGAAAGTTATTGATAATACTAAATTTAGAAATTATGTCATAACTTTTTGATATAATGGGCATTGCTTGTGATGAAAATATTTTCGTGTTTTTATTTATAAAATATTATCTTTTTAATTAATTGTTATTAATAATTTGACTAAATTAATTCAAGATTGCCATGTCATCTTACTCTAATTTTTTAATCTTAAATTTCATTTATTACCATAGAACTAAAGACGAGGAATTTGTTGGAGCAATATAGCATCTCATTTTTCCTTCTGTAGGTGGTTACATAGTAATGTGTTAGTATAAATGCCCTGGTTGTTAGTCTTGGGATACATGGAGAAGATGAAATGATAGGGTATTTATTTAATTTTTTAAACTTGAATATATGATGTGGGGGAGGAGGATATATTACGACCCATATACCTTTGTTGTTCCACTGTCCACAGGTATCACTTAATGATATTTAATATTGTCTTTTAAAAAGTTTTTAGCTTTTTATGTTTATAGTAGTCATGCTAACAAAAATATCTTATTAAAAGATACAGTGGGTTTTTTTTCATGCATTTCTGTTATCTTTGTTTGTTGAGTACTATAAATAATTTTTATAGGAGGCGCACTGCTTTTGAGAATCTACCCCAGCATAAGAGAAAATATTGTAGAACTTGTTCCTTGCTAATTTTAAAGGACAGTGAAAATCATGTTAAGCATGAAATTATTGATGATGTGAGTGAAGAACAAATACATCAGCCTACAACCCTGTTTCAGACATTAGAAAATAAAAAATCTGAAGCTGTAAGTGCATCTGAATTATCTTTGTGATTTATTTATATTGATAAAATTTTCATGAATAGTTTTAAAATGCATAAAATAGTATCAGTTTAATTATATGAATTTCAATATGCTAATAAATTGCATTTAAATGTGTATAATAGTGGTGTTTTTAAATTTTGTTGCTGTTGAAATCAGTCTTCACTATTCTGATTATTTGCCTTCATGATGACATTGGTTTTTATTTTGTAATAGATATATTTCATTCTCAAATATTTTTTTTTTAATGTTAGCTATGTTTCGTAAATGGAGTCATTTTACAGGTTTTGAAATGAGATCTTTAAACTTTGATTAGCAAATTTGTTTCATACAAGGCAATAGGTAGAGCATTTACTTCTGTTTTCAGAAGATTCATTGTTTATGACCTCGAGGTTTATATTCAGAGTATTTCCTTAATTCTAAAAGTGTTTATGTATTGAATCTACTCTCTCTTTGTATTTAAACATTAAACAAAAATCTATTTGGTTGTTATGAAGCTCTTTATATTGGGTTTGTTTTAAATCTTACACATATGAATTTGTTATCAATCTTATCAAATTTTATCCCATCTTGAATGTGATATTTTTATAATTTCTAAATTATGTTGTATTTTAAAACTATAAGCTAAAAATATCCCTAATAAAAATTATATATATTTTTAGATATTGCATATATTTGTTTATATATGATGATAATAATTTGAAATGAATTTAAAATTATCCAGATAATAGTGTATGGGATTTTTACTGGAAAACATCAAGATTGCAAACAACAACAAAAAAAACATCATTGTTACTTTGTATAATCTGTAAACTGTATCATATTATTGTTCGAATCCCAGCATTTTATTGCTGTTTATATATATATATATAACTATAAAGAAATAATGACACTGAAGAAGTAGTGGAAGATTAATTTATTTTGGAACTATAATTTTTATATGAAACTATGAATATGTAAAAGTTTTTTTAAAAAATTCATAAAATAGAAGAACATTAAATAGAGAATAATAAAAAATAAGAAAATAATTTCAAATGTGAGGTCTTCATGTGATAACAGTTATAATTATCAAAATTTAACAAAGATATTAACTATAAATTAAATAGTCAAAAATTAATTAAAAACTCTTATTATTATATAGAATGGCGCATATGCAGCTATTTCTAATATAATACGGAAACAAATAATAGAAATATAAATTAAAATGTAAAAAAAAATTTATAAATAAGAAACAGAAGATTTTTTCAAAAAGCGATAAGAATACGCCTTTTTGTGTGCTCAACGCAACAGCATCAACAAAAAAAATTACAACAATTAATATTTAAAACACATAAAACAGAATTTAGAATGTAAAAGAGATTATTCAAAATGGAAGGAATGGATAAGAACACAAATTACGAACTTTTTCGAAAACCACTTGCCATAGGAGTTCTAAAATGGACAAAATTTTCTGTCAAGGGTAAGATTATAAATCAAAAGTATACCCTTTGTGGCCTGAATTCTGTCCAACCGCAAAACAAGAAATATTCTGAAAAATCAAGAGGCAAAATCCTAAATAAAATCCAAAAGAAAGAAAATTTTGGTTTCTTTTGGATTTTATTGAATTATTTGAATTTTATTATTTGAATAATCTCTTTTACATTCTAAATTCTATTTGATGTGTTTTAAATATTAATTGTTGTAATTTTTTTGTTGATGCATTCACTTGATGCTGTTGCGTTGAGCACGCAAAAAGGTATTATCGTTTTTTGTTTAAATCTTCTGTTTCTTATTTATAAAAAAATTTTTACCTTTTAATTTGTCTTCATGTGATGTTACATCTCTGAGCATATGTGGATTTTAGATTTTTATTATTTTTAGGTTTTGGAAATGAAAAAAAAAAAAAAAAACTTTTTATGTATTTAATTGAAAGTGTCACATAAAAAAACATTTTTCTAATTTAATTAATAGATAAATATACTGACTCATAAATATACTCATTCAAATAAAGACCAAAAATATTTTGTATAATTTAATTGTAATAAACTATGATATTATTTTAATGTTGGTTTAAATCTAATGCAAATCAGCTCATTATTCTATTCTAATGTGCCTATCCCCATAACATAGTATGTTATTTTTAGTGGTTTTTTTTTTAAATCTCTTTTTACTGTGTTATTTTTCAGGGTTAATTGTTCCTCTTGAATATTTCATTTACATTTAAAAAATATTTTTTATATCAATTAAGGAGTTTACTTTGTTACCTTGTCAGTAAAAGCTAAACTGATCATAAGTTATTAAGTTTTTGGTGTTTTAACTGATAACTGTGCCTTTAAAATAGTATGTGCTAATGTTTGTTCTTATGTAATTTTTCTTTCAGCAATATTTTTTCTCGCACAAAACAATTGAATTTGTGACATCTTTACTTAAAAAACTGAATTTTACAAAAGTTGTTCTGATTGGTGTGCCAAAGTATGTAGTTTTTTTATTATTATTATTTTAAAATTTTTTTTAATATGTATAGCATTAATGTTTTTAAACTATGGTACCAAAAGGAATTTTTATACTATTCAAATATAATCATTCATAATATACATGACTAACTTCAAACACATGAAAATCATTTTATTAAGGCATGAGTATGCATGATTTTTGGAGATTTTTATTTTAATCCTGTTTTCCATATCAATCTTGAATTGAAGGGGAAGAAGCTACAGTAGAACCACAGGAATCCGAACTAATTGGGGCTGACCTCTTTCATAGTTAGGGAAGTTCGGTTTATCCAGAAAATTCCGTAAAATACTTTTGATATACCAAATGCAGTAGAGTACTGACCTCGGTACTCTGTGAAAAGAGTATGCAAAGAGCTAGCTACGATTTGCATTGTCAAACAGGTTTAGTCCCTTGTGTCAAAAGAAAACCTATTTTGTTTCTACTAATTAAAGTGCTGTAATCATTCTTAAATACCAATTCAAATGTTAGTTAGGAATAAACATTAGCTTTTCCTAATTGTTGTTTTCCTTCATTTTTTAATAAAAATTTTTCATGAAATTAAAAAAAAGATGTTCAGATTATCTGAAATTTTAGATCACTGTGTTTGGTAGTATGGCTCAAAGACAGCGATAGGTGCACCAAATCTCAGAAAATGTAGTTGAAAGGGGAAGCGATTGTAGATCAGATTTTTGTCGAAAGAGGATGCTGTCCGGGAGCATTTAAAATGCTGAGAATTATGGAAAACATAGTCTTTGTATATGATTAAGTTTTTGATTGACTTTAGTAGAGTTGAAATTTTCATATAAGATGGTTCATTCTGTGGCTGTGAGGCTAACAATTTCTTGTTTGAAACCTAAAATGGTTCAGACAAGTTGAATAATTTTGTACTGGAATTTAATAACTTTAATTGATAATACTGATGTGCTGAAGAATCTGAGTAAGATTACTGTCCCAAATTATCCCAAAAGCTCTGTCTGATTTAATTCTATTACTACATGTGCATAATATTGGACCTGTATTTATTCGTTGTGAGAACAGATTTATCTTCACTGATTTTTATATTATATTTGGCTGCTCAGTTGATAAAACAGAAAGTTTCCATCTATGAAATGATAAGAGGTTGTTGCTCCCATTTTAAAAATATATTATCAGCAAAAGCTTTATCTCAATATAATTGTGTGGAAAATTGATGTTCAACTCTTCATTAACAATGAACAAGATGGATCACAGACCGGCCATCATCATGGTTTGATCAAGCAAGCAGGTCATAGTAGATGGGTATTATAAACATGTAAACAGAGGTGAAACAAAGGAATTCTAATAATAACTCAGAGTCAAATTTCAAAGACATATATCACATTAATTCAAGTTACAAACACATTTGGCAGTGATGTTGGTTTAGATATCTGGTAACTTTTTCTATTTTCTTAAGTGATAATGTTGTCTTGTAATTTCTGATTATATTAATTCACTTTTTGATTTCAATTATTTGTTAATTTAGATGAGCTATTATTGCCAAATGTAAAATATTTACATAATGAGTACTTTTCATTTGTAGAATTCATGAGTATTTGATGTCAAATAAAAGTGCAGGGCTTACATCATTCCTTATGGACATCGATCATAGATACGTATGTTGTATGTTTTGAAATAAAAAAATAACAATGATCTTTTCATATTATTTATGTAATATTATGTTTTCATAGAGATAGGGAATTTTTTCACTCTATAACTGTGTCTATCGTGAATGGTAATTTATGTTTAAGCATTATTTTACTTTCCTTTTTAATGTCATTTTATTAAGGTGAAAAAGTATTACTCTTTCTAAGACATTCTGTGTTTTTGATGCTATTTTTAAAACTGTATTGTTTTAATACAGTATATATTGGATTATAATAAAGTAAAATTACTGGTTAGTTTCTAGTAAAAAATTATTTATTAATGGTACATTAAGAGGAGATATTTTTTTTTTTCATATAAAAGAGGTTATCTATTTATAAAAAAAAATGATCATATCTATTATACACTTAAGTTAGTTATTTTACTCTATGGAAAACTTCGTGTTTTTAAGGAATTTATTAAAAAATGTAAAAAATATTTAATCATAATATTGCTAGTAATGCTGTACTCAAATCTCAAAAAAGGTACATTTTATCAAGACTCAAAAGTTAGAGAATAAATAATGTGCTTTTTTAAAAAGCTGAATCTTCTATCTCCAAAGTTTTTCAAAATTTAGCTTGAATTTTTCATTTAAATTTAATGTCAGAAGGATATCTGTAATTTAACTTTTTATTTCCAACTATTAGCTCTGAGGCTTTTACTTGGTACTAAAAGTTGATCTGGTGTGGAGTTCAGGAGGAAATCTAATAATGAAGCCATTTTGCTTAAAATGCAATACAAGACAAAATGTTTTCTCAAAAGAATTCATGACTTAAAAATTACACCACTGTATGTTACATATGCAGTGCTGGTTCCATTGGAACCTATGTATTCTTTATCATTTCTCTAAATAGCATCACTAATGAACATGAGCAAGATTTGAACCTTAACTTCTGTATTAAGTCTATTTGGTTATTAAACTGAGATGAAGAGGAATTAAAATTTATATAAAATTTCTTCCATTTTGTATAAAAATTGAAAAAGATTGAATTCATAGTAAGAAGATTTTAAAAAGCCAAAAGAATATGTTGACTAATTATAACTTCATGTGTCGCATTTTCCATTTCTTTTTTTTAGTTATATGATACTGTTTGCATGAGGAAACCAGTGGGAGTTTTCTCCCCTCAACTTCTTGCAAAATGGTGTGTTTTGAGCTTTGTAGTATAGTGATGAAAACATAATACGCTTTTTGGATGTATTCCTTTTTTCCAATGGAAGTAAAATTTCATACAGACCTACCATTTTGGAGACAAAACCGCATACCAAATTACATTTATCTAAGTTATCCAATTTACATGTATCTAAATTTGAATTTTTAAGTTATGTTCGCATATACACTAGTATACAGGTCTACAATTCTGAGAATAAAACAATATGTTAAATTTCGTTCTTCTAGCTCTTTGCATTTTTGAGCTATCATATCCACATTTTCATGGACAAACAGACTTCCAATAGATGGATTTCGTCCAGAATTCGATAGAAATAAACAATTTTGGTATAAAGACCACATACCAAATTCGATCCATCTATCTCATTATGTTCTTAAGCTATTATGTTCACAGACGGATAAAATTCAAAAAATATTTTTATTTTATTTTTTTAACTCTGGGAGACTTAAAATGTGAAGATTCATCAAAATCTTTAGGTCAAATTTTTTGGCAATTACAATACTTTCTCTCTGCATACATTATATAAGAAAAATAAAAAGACAATGTATGAAATTGGAATAAATTATTTGATTGGAAAAAGCAATACAATAATACAATTAATTACCTTCGTATCCTGTTATATTCTGTACAATTAGAAATGTATAGTAAAAATGTCTTTGTCTCCTTTTCTATAGATGCAATTCTTTGGACCAGAGCAGTTTTGTCATTATAATTTGTTCAATAACCACTTTTTTGGTGGTAAAGCAAGTACAAAGAAGTTCAAGGAGTTTTTGACTGAAAATAATGGAGAAAAAGTTGCAATTCTGTTGGATCCTCCATTTGGTGGTCTCATTGATGCTATATGTTTCACCCTGCAAAAACTGAATCGGTACTGGCAGAAAGCTAATGACAAAAGTTCAGAAAGTGTTCCAATTATGTGGTTTTTCCCATATTTTCTTGAGCCAAGAATTATGCAAAATATGCCAGATTTAGTAATGATGGATTATAAGGTAATTAGAAAATATTTATTTTTTTGTTTCAAATTTCAGATTTGACTAGTATCAAAATTACCTCATGCAACTTTTTAGTCAGTTACAAAAATAAGTGATTAAGAAGTTTCAATGTCTCTCGTATTCTCATATCTTGGGAGATAAATTTTTTTCTATCAATCATTTATATTTATTTACATTAAGTCCCCTTTACTAATCAAAATAATCTGTTTTTATGTTTAGGTGAAATATCTGAATCACAAAAAATTTGGAGGTCAAGCAGGTTCTGTTGGCTCTCCTGTAAGGATCTTCACTAATATTAGTGCTTCTTCCGTTGTTTTACCTAAAGATGAAGGATATAGGTAAACGTCCTTTTAAAACAACATAATTTATTTGAAATATTTGTCTTTTTTATAGATCTTAGAAAATATACTGAAAGAGTGTTTCTTAATGTAATAATAACTATTATTATTTCTAACAAAGAAAAACATTTTTAGTGCTTTATTTTTAGCCCTACATTTTTAAAATATGAACCACTGAAAATCATCAGCAAGACATTTTAAATATACTGGGTTTTAAAGGGAAGAAATTGTGAACTGATTCTGAAACCCAGTTAGCAAAGAATTTAACTTATAAATGTATACATAAATAGAAAAGAAGGGCGTGTCAAATGAAGATTATTCTGAAAAATAAATATTTGAAAAATGAGTATTAAATAATTGTTTATTTTAATTATACTTTTCCATATTGGTATTTATTGTTTTCCTTCAAATTTATTACATTAGTTTTATATTAACTCTTCAGTGAAATGACAATGTATAGTTTGTCAGTTTTTTGCTCTATACAGCAATCTCATTCGCATGATTAAATCTTACTGGAAGGTTGTATGTTCAAATACATCTCTCGTAAATGTATTTTATATGAGCAAGTAAGGTAATTTAAATGAAATTTAAATAAATAATACAACATTAATTAATACTTGTAAATCATAACTGAATTAAGTAAATTGACTTTCATTTTCAGAATATGAAAAAGTATATTTATTCTTCTGTTGTGGAAATTGAAATCTGCTGTGAATATGAAAAAAATTGTCTTTTTTATATTCTCTTTGTGAATTGTTCCACTTATACTTCATATGTAATTTATATAAAATTTGTATATGATTTCTGATATTATGAATCCGTACAATTTTTTCTGAGATTTTTTTCTTCTTTTTTTTTACATAGATATTGTTGTAATGTCAAAGATATATATCAAAGAAAATCAGCATTGTTCTAAGTGTAATAAATGCAATAAATAAACAAAAGTAAGTCTGTATTAATACAAAATATCTTTATCCTTCTTGATTATCCCATTAACCCTTCCCTTGCACTTTGATGACATATTACATAATAAGTTATTAAATTTATATTGTTTTGTTGTTCTGCATTTTTGGAAATACATACAAGCACGATAGCTGTAAAGAATGTGTTAAAAGTCCCTATGTTCACTGTAGTCATACAATAAATGTGTCTCAGAGAAAAAGATATAGAAATATCTGAAGTGCATGTAGATGGCAGTGGAGTGGATTCTGAGGGAGAGAAATCTTCAAATGCTTTAAATGTTTTGAATGGTCAACAGAAAGTAGATTGTTCCAGGTAACTCAAAGTAAAACCAAAGCACTGTTATATTCATAATAGAAAATACTATACATTACATATTAACTTTCTTAGTACAAATTACTATTCTTACTTATTCATTCTTAAAGTAAATAATTTTATTTATTAGATGCTTTCTAAATAAGATGCGAGGTAAAATGTTAATCAGATTACAAATTATAGGCCAAAATAAATGGTTTGGTCCCTTTAAGTCTCATTTCTGCACTGAAAGACATCGTACTAAATAATTTATTTGGAGTGTTAAAGATATAATCTGTAAAGTTATAAATGTATGTTGTATTACTTAACCAAAGGTTATCTGTATTACTATTATAATTTATGAATTAATTTTATTCTTTATTGATCATCAGAAAGACATGCTTATGTTATTGTAAAATGTATATTTTACATTTTATTAATAATAATATACTGTCTGCTATTGTTTCTTTAAATGTTAGAAAATACTGTTTATATTTTTTGAAAGCATGATTTATATTTATAAATATGCAACTATTTTTAAAACATGTCTTTTTTTTTGTGAAAACTTATGCTATACACAAAGTTTTCATGAGGATGATAAATATTCTCAAACAGCAGGATAGGAATGTGAAAAACATGCTTTCTATAGGGGAACTACAGTAGTAGGACCATTTAAGGAAAACTTAATATAAAATCATATTTTAGTTTGGAATTATGTATAACTGTTCAAAACCTTTCTCTAATTTCTTTTCTTCATGTTGATTGTATTAACAAATTTATCTAAGTTATGAAATTATACAACAACCAATTTTAAGTTGATAATTTAAAAAATTGATGTATGTGGGGTAGTATGGGCCACACTAAAAAACGCAAGGTTTAAAATAAAAACTGATAATTTTTTTTACCTACAAATGGATATATTTTGGTTCTGTAACCAAATTTCAATAATAGAAAGAAATGTTCTTCCATTTCCATCGTCTTATTAGTTATTTCATCTTAGTTAGTTATTAGTCATTTAATTAATTGCTGTGTACTTCTAAGTGCACCGTAATGGTCTTATGCAGCCCTTTCGGACAATTTATTTTCCAAAACACTTGCAATTGAAATTAGTTTAGTTACATTAACATCTTGTAATTTTGAACCACGTTCAGATGAGGAGGATGACGCCCGAGCTGGCACGCCTCTCCAAACTTGCACGCTATATCAGTGGGAGGGTGTTTGATCCCTGTGTATGATTTAACGTGCAACAGGCCCCATACACAGCACATTTTTGGTGGAATCTGGTTTTGAACCTGGAACCCTCTGGCCCCAAAGCTGTTACCCTTACCTTTAGGCCACCACGCTCCCCCTTTCAATTGCAAGTCTCATGGCATCCACAAATCACTCTCCTTGACCCTCAGCTTCTTCTTAAACTTGGGTATTTTTTGTAAAAATGTATGTTTTACTCGCATGCCCCATACTACCTGACCAACATTGAAAAGTAAAACATGGTGACGTTTAAAGGCAGCAAGATGAAACTTTCATGCTATAAAGTAAGCTAAGTAATCACACTAGTTTCATAATTTTATTCATATCCATAAAAGTGCAAGGTGTTTTCAAAAATTAAATGAAGCAACCATTTACAGGGTCACAAATAAAGAAAATTTCCTGAGGAACGAAACAGAGCAGTTATATCGACCAGTATCTGCACATGGAAGACATATGCTATGGCTGTACTGCAGGCAAAATAATGGGTTGCTATCTACCGGCAGGCCCTAGAAACACTAGGTGTCCCATACTACCTGCCGTTCCCCTATAATAGTATATTCAACAATATATAAGATTTTTTTTCAAATAAAGAAGAGCTCTAGAGGATCATTTAATAATGATTTTAACTTGTCAGTCACATCAAAATGCAACTATGTGGAAGGCATGTTTAAATATGTGTTGTAACTCGAATTGTAATTCAACTTACACTAATAAATATTATATTCAAACTATAAAACATATATTTTTATTACATATTACCCAGTTTGGTAATGTTAATTATTCAGTTTAAATTAACTACTATATTTGTCCTTTTTTCTCACAGGAGCCAGAAAGGAAAACGAAAGAAGATCCGAAAATAAATAAAAGGTTGCCTCCTTATCTTATTGCAAACAAGTACATTTATTTTTAATAAAAGTTTTTAAAGATATCAACATGAAATAATTGCATTTTTATTTCTTTAAAAATATCACTTAAAAGCATTCATTATTAATTCTAAGATGCATATAATAATTGACAATCAATTTATGTAAATCACGAAAATAGAATTAAAATTAAATATACATTAAAAACTTTTTCTCATTTTAATTAGAGAAAAGTGTACATATTAAACCTTTATAATAAAATGTGTGCAATACATTGCTTTCAGGCGTTTTTCATAAAATGCAGTTTCGAATGACAATGACAGCAAATATGCTTAGGCTGTATGTTGCTCTTTTTTACTTCTTTAATCACTTCTAACAAATCGAGAAGAGCTTCCATTAGTGCTGACAATTCTTCCACTTCACAATGCAAAGAAGCCTGCTGCATAGGATTTTTAAACAAATTACTGCTGCAATCTTCTAACTCGGTTTGTACAAATTTATCACAATAAGTATTCAGAGTTGACTCTGTACTTTCATCTTCATCAGAACTAACTGAATCTTGTTTACACCAGCTACTATGACTTGCATCTCTTAAAGAGCAGAAAATTTCAGGCACACTTTTTATATCTCTTTTCACCAACCCTACAACAGAAATTCTGGCTACAGTTTGTGCCAAACAGCCATATATTTCCTCATTTTGTTGCTTTGTATGCTTTATGTATACTTCATGTAAAGGGCCTAAAACTATTTCAAGACCAGTTTGGTTTAAAATGTCTTTTATAGATTCAAATACATTTCCTTGGTAATTGTCGATAAAAAGCACAATAGCTCCAGGTTTAAACAAGTTTCCCAGTACCTAAAAAGAAATAAATTTTAATGTCAATCTTGTATCCAGTTCATTGATCCATCACCACATGCCCTGATATAACTTTTATGCATTCTAGCAATAATCTACATTTATTCAGGCTTTTGATGTCAAGTGTTTATCAAATTTGTAATCTTTATTATTTTTTAAGTGATTCTAAATGCAGAATAAATCTCTATTGAACTTGAAAGATTTCCATAATATTTTATTAATATATTCTGACCTTTAACTGTACTTTCATGCATAATTCTACTATATATTTTCCTTTATAATAATTTAGTTATTAAAAAAAATCTGTAATATTTAAAATTAGCTGTTTTGAATCATCTCGGACAAAAAAAACCCTGTTACTCTGTTATTGAGATTATAGAGACCGATGAATAAAACCGTGAGCACATTAAGAATGAATACTTCTTAAGGATTTTAATTTAAACTTATGCAGAAAAATTTTCGTACTAGATTAATGGATAATGCAACATAGTTATAGTAACCACTGGACGAATTTTAAAAATGAATGCAGTCGATATAAATTCTCAGTTTGTTCCAAATTATTGTAGGATACTGTAAATTAAAGGTGATAAACTTTAATCTATTACATCCGAATTATTTTTCCTCACGCCTTAGTTTTTGTTTCTAAATGGAATGTGGCAATGGAATATAAAAAATTACAATTTCATCACATTTTTCAAGTTAAGTGTTCGTAATACCATCCAGTAAATTCTGAGGAGAAAAAAGAATGTGAATGATAGGATGTTGCTGGAACAAGTTATCTTCCTTCATATGCATAGATTAGAATTGGGGTGAATACTTAATTTTAAGACTGAAAAACCCTATATATTATTTTTGTTGTCAACATCCTTTTTTCAACTAATACAAAGCCTACAATAATAAGGGATCATTTGTTAGGAATTTTTGTCGTAGCATACTCAATTCATGTTAAACACATTGTTTAAAATTTAAGTTAAAAGAAAAATCAAATGTATTTGTATATTTATAGTAAGTACTATAGGTTGCCGTAATGCCATCAGGCATGGGGCGGAGTTCTGTAGGCTTTTTATTAGTGGAATACTATAAACTGTCTCTACTATTTTGTGTTTACATTTCACAGAGTATTTAATTTCCACAACCCAACAAAAAAAAATTATTTGGGAAGAAGGAGACTATTATAATTATTTTTTATGCAAAAAATAGTTTAATATCAAATGAATATTTTCTATTTTTAAGTATTTCATTCATTGTTCAGTTTCACAGTAAACATTTTGCACATATTAGTAAAACTAAAAAATATACATAGTATATGCATTTAGAAAGAGATAAATAAAATGTTTGGACTCATTTAAAATAATGGCAATAAACAGTTCTAAACCAAAACTGTGAAATTACTATTTCAGTTCAGTATAAAACTAGATTCTTCAAATCTAAATTAACATATTGTAGCCAAGTGAAACATATTTTAACTTTTGCATGCAATCAATATCTGCATGAAATAATATGCAAGTATAGGTAAATGAAAAATACCTACATAATAAATATATGAATTTAAAAGCCATGTTTGGTCTGCTTCTATGATGTTATATGCATTTATAAAGTAGAGATCCATCAGACTCGATTGGAGATTAGTAACAACATAAAGCAGTGATGTACAAATAGTGGTTTGGCCGCATACAGAATATTCGGTCAAATTTCAGTCCCAATACCAACTTCTTAAAAGCATTTCACTTTTGATTGTAAATTTTAAAAAACTGAAGATTAATGAAATTAATTTTTTTATTACTTGAATATTTAAAAAAATCATACTTGATGTATTAAATACCTTAATTTCAATAATAAGAAACAAAAAGACTCATCGTTGCAGAACAGGACAATAACAATCACAGAAGAAGAAAGCTGCAAAGGCTATTATCGCCTATTCATTCCAAAGTTCTTTTCAATCCGTAATTAAAACAGAAACGAAAATTGCCATCAAAAGATGGGCTAATTTATTGCCAATCTGATTCGGTCAAGAGAAGAAAAAAAATGGCACCCTCCATTTTTTTTCCCCCCAAAATTCAGTCAATAATTTAAAATTATTTGAAGTAAATTCCTCTTCTGATTTTTTAAAAAAACTTCTAATAGCTAGTTATGGGGTGTCAACTTGATTGGTGAGGGAAAAAATTGCCAAGACTTGCAAATTTAGCAAGAAAATATCTTGCAGCTCCTGCAAGCAGTCTATAGAGTGAACAAATATTTTCTGGAGTTGGAAATATATATGAAAACCAATTGAATAGACTTCTTCCTGAAAAAATGTTGTTGCAACGTAATTTCAGGCTTTACAATCATAAATGATGTGTAACATTTTTAAGTACTATGCAACTTAAAACTGAATTAATGTTAGGAGATTTTATTTTATAACAAATGTACTAAAACATAATTCTAAGCAAGATTCTTTGTTAAATATATTTAAAAGTGCCATTTTTTTAAAAAAATATTATCTTGAAGTTATTTTGGCCAAATATTTCATTAGTGTAGTGCTTCGGGGCTCCAGATCGCTTAACTTAACAGTTATCGCGCAGAGCTTGCCAATGTCTCTTTTAAGGCTGATAGGGGGTACTACTTGAGGGCGTTGAACGCAGGGGTGTGTGAACTTCGGAGTGGACCGGCCACTGCAAAGGAGGGACAGAGAGATTTTGGGGAGAGAAGGAGCGAGGTGGGATTTTGCTTGCTCTGCACGGTAGCTGCTTGGGGTGTTCTATTTCTCGCTGAGGAGAGTGGAACTACCTGATATATATGTGTTTCTCGTTGAGGAGAGTGAGAGACCACTTGTGAAAGTTTGAAAACATTGGTGGTGATTCCAATAAAGGATTTGGCTTGCAATCCAGTTTCTTTCATTTTAAAACGAACGTTCGAACACCACAATTAGTATTAGGCCAGGTCGAATATTTGGCAAATAGGCCAAGTATTCGTTACATCCCTATTATACAGCAATATCTAGATAAGAGAAGTAGTAGCCCAGTTGAAATAAAGACCCAAAAATAGTCAAATTGGGGGGGGGGGGGGGATTTTAGAAAAAAGGAATTTTTCCCCCTTAATAATCCCCCACCCGCAGTGTATTTTTAAAAAACCCCCCCATTTCCTTCCCCCCCCCCCCCCCCCCCTCCTCAAAGGTCCAAAATGGCAATGTTTACAAAACAGCTAGTATCTCTGCTGCTAATTATCGGATCAAGTTCGACTTATTTTTGTCTTGTTCATTATTAAATAGGCTACAAGAATAGTTAACTTTATATTCACATTAAACAAACCAGTTTTTGTTTTTTTTTTTTAATTTATGAAAATATGAGGAAAAGTAGGTTTTTTAACTTAGAAACATTTGAATTTTACACAGTATTTTTTATATGTCATATTATGTGAAAATCCATCCTATTAATGTTGTAGCCTACACTTTTTTTGAATTTACTGATATATATATTTATACATTTATGAGCAATGCTAACACTGGGGGGGGGGGGGGAAGGTTTGGAGTATGACACAACTGCCTAGTGTAGCACACTCAAGCAACGTGGAAAACATTTATCACTCTCGACTATTAAATCGAGATTAAATATTAATTTTTAACAAATACACTGATATGTATAGCTCCCATGGATATACATAGTGAATGGGTTCAATTTATTTCAAGAATATAATATTAAGAAAATCTCGGGATTGAGTATCCACTAGACCACCAACTCGTCAAAGTGTTTTCCCTGAATCCATCTGAAAAATTTAATGCCCAGCAACTAGTTCTTGGGATATAACAATCCTACACTCCCAGTGCGTGATTAACAACCTCTAGTCATTTGACTGTCGGTATCCACCTTCAAAGGAGACATAATGTGGGAATGTATTTAACATCGTATTCCCCTTTATGGGTGAACTGCTGATCTGGACCCACAATTATGGTTTTGAATACAGTCGAACCTCTATTTAACGAAGTCGCTAAATTCCGTAAAAAAGTTCGTTATATGGAAAATTCGTTAAATAGAGATTCACCTTTTAAAATGCTTTAAACTACACAAAACAGATTTTAAATTCATAAACACTAAATATTATTAGAAAAGTAATTAATCACACCTTTATTTTGTAAATTAATATCTATTTGTTTTATATATTTTACCCATCAAAAAGAAATCTGCAAGGAAAACAAGAATAAAACGAAACATTGTCCAGGAATACACTGTCTTTTCAATTAAAAACAATTCTATATTAAAATAAATGAATTTTAGCATTTCATCATACGAAGGTTTGTTGATTTCTGCATCAAGATCATTTCCATCTTCATCGCAATTCATTGCTGTATTATTTTTATTTTTCACTGTCCACTTCAAAACTGCCTCATCCACATTTTCATAGACGCATGCTTTTAAGCGTTTTGAACAAGAATTCGATGAATCATAATTTTGTATCTTATCACAATTTTTTTATTATGGTTGATGAGCTGTTTGGAGGAATACCAAATTTTAAAGCAAAATCCTTTTTTTTCTCACGCCTTTATCCACCTCACGAAGAATTAAATTTTTTTTCTCTGATGCTTCAGCACTTTTGATTTGACATTTTCCAGCTTCAAGGTCATTGATCACCATAAAATGTGTTAAAAGAAAGAATAACTTTGAAATGTTTAGAAATATTTTGAGAAATAGGGAGAAAAAAATTTTTGGATCACTAGAAAAAGTTCGTTAAATAGAGAATGCACTTCGCTATTTGGAGGCTATTTTACGAAGAAATTTGCAAAATGTTCTTGGTTCCAAGAAAAAGTTCGCAAAATAGATGTTCGTTAAATAGAGGTCCGACTGTACTTCCTTCTGTTATTAATACTTATTTGCTTTTCCGGTATTTTGTCAACGACTTTTCTGGTTAAAATCGGAGTTAGTTAAAACTGTAAAAACAGTTTTAAGTTCTCTTTAAGCTCTGTGTCCAGTGCTTCCAGTTGAAACTATTTATGTTCCTGAATTCTACTGTGCAACAGTACTTGTGTTTTCTATGTATGTGTTCAAGCAATTAGCGAGCAATTTTAAATTATACACGTTAAATGAATTTATTATTCAGTCAGAGATATCCAGAGAACTAATTACCAAGTACAGTTTATTACTTTTCAATTATTTAATTTGTAAAGGTTTCAGTGATCATAATTCTTTTTTTATATTAAAAAAAATGGATGGTTCACATTCAGTGTGTATTTTTTGTGGAAACAAGTTGGAGAACGATATTGTATTACATGGGTGAAAATGCTCCGCGGATCCGCGATTTTCCGCTTTTTTGTATATTTCTTTGACTCCACTTTTTTTAACGTCCTCCCATTGTGGTCTCAGGAAGGAATTTAATTCACATGCCAAAATGCCACAAAAAATGTTGTATGGGAGATCCTCTATATCTCGGTAAATACATATGTTAGAAAGATAACTAATGTCTTAGTTTAGAGATAAAGGGTAACAACAGAAGTTTAAAAAAACAAAAATTAGAAAAGGGTCATGCGAGTCAAGTAGTCCTACGCCTTTAACATCAGCGGCTGTTTGAAAAAGACAGCCTCCTGTCATTTTATCTTTTAAATTTTAATATTCTGCCTTTTTTTATTATTCACTTCTGAGGATATAAAACCAAATTCCCCAGTGGAGGACGGCAAAGGGAGTGAACTGGAAGAAAATGACGTCCCATCACAGGCTGTGTGTCTCATTATGACTGATCATGTGGATTGGAGGCAAGGATTTAGTCTTTTCTCTTGACCTTGGATTAGAAGGTTATTTCTAAGAAATTTCTCCCCACGTCTTTTTCTTTCAGATTTTAGACTATATTTTTTCTAAATAGTATTCATCATGCCATTTTGTTTCCCAGTGTTCGGCATAGCATACCGGTACTCAAAGATCAAAAGCGCTAACTACACAAAGTTCGAATTCGCTAATGTCTGTCTACGCGAAAGAATTATAAAATTATGAATTATGTCATTGTGGATAGCGAAGACTTGGCAGCCGTGTTGCACAACGAACCTTCTTGCTTTCAACCCCCCAAGCGTTACTATCACACATAAATATATATTAGTAGATTGAAAAAAGTGTAAGCTACAACATTAATGGAATTGATTTTCACATAATATGACATATAAAAAAATATTGCATAAAATTCAAAAGTTTCTAAGCAAAAAACCTACTTTTCCTCATATCTTCTTAAATTCAAAAAAAGAACTTGTTGGTTTAACGCAAAAATGAAGTCAACTATTCTTGTAGCCCATTTAATAATGAACAAGACAAAAGAAAGTTGAACTTGATCCGATAATTAGAAGCAGAGATATTAGCTGTTCTGTAAACATTGCCATTTTGGATCTTTGAGGGGGGAGCACAAGGGGGACTTTTGTAAAAATGCTCCTCTGGTAAGGGTCTATCAATGGGGTAAAATGCAGCTTTACGCAAATTTTTTTCCCCCCAATTTGACTATTTTAGGGTCTTTATTTTGTCTGGGCTAGTACTTCTCTTATCTAGATATTGCTGTATAATAGGGAGGTATTGCCTATTTGCCCTATTGTATTTGCCTATTTTCCAAATATTTGACCTGGCCTAATACTAATTAAATATTTGGCCAAATAACTTCAAGATAATAATTTCTTTTAAAAATGTACTTTTAAATATATTTAACAAAGAATCTTGCTCAGGATTATGTTTTAGTACATTTGTTTTAAAATAAAATATCATAACTTTAGTGACTGGGCTATAGGTAAAAAATTGCAATTTTGGAAGATAGAAAGTTATTTTTCTTGAGATTGAGGCTTACCAACTATTCACAAAAAAGAGTGCACACTAAAGCAAGCATTAATACAATTACGAGACAACTGAAAAATAGATCATTGAAATTGAAAGCTGAAAAATTTATTTACAATTTAAACCCATCTGTATCAATTCTTAGTCATGCTTATTATGCAATTAACAAAAAGTATACAATGGTTTTCATCAAATCACCAACCAAGTCATTTTTAATTAAATTGCATAACTGAATCAGATAATTTGTATAAGTATTGGTTCTTTGAAACTGGCACAATAAATACAATAAAATTAGATACGTTTTTTGTACTCTAACCATGCATATGATTCTTTTTTACACAATTTTCTGTGTTGTAATGATTTTAACTGGGGAGAATTCATGCTACGAAGAGAAATGAGAAAATACCGGGGTCTACACCTGAATTCATTATTTAAGCAAAACTACATATGTGCTAAATCATCAATATTAATAATTCTAGTCATACACAAACAAATTTTTAAATGAAAAAATTTAACAAACAGTACACACTCAATACTAATTAGCCTGTTTATTAGTGCCATTACCGAGTGATTTCTTTGAATGCATTTAAAACTGCTGTCTGCTTGAATATGGAAGGGCTTGTTCACACATGTTGGTCTGTTAATTATCTAAATTTTTAAGGAGTTTTCAACTTTTCTATCTGCATCGTCTTGTAATTTAAAAAAGTGTTCCTATTTAAACACAATTATCTCAGAGTACTCCATTTTATTTCAATTTCATGAATAGCTCTTTACATATAATTGAAAGATTATGATACGAGATTCACAGAGTTCAAATGCAGAGCATGTATGTAAATAAATCTATATATATAAAAGAGGAATGTATGTGTTTGTGTGTTCGTTTTTTAGTTCTTTATGCACACCCACACAGTTGGACTTACGGTGACCAAATTTGGCACAGTGATGGATTAGCATAAGAGGGAGCTAACACCACAAAATCCATTTTAAAATTTGATTTAGATTTTTATTTATTTAATTAAATAATGAAAATAAGTTATTTTTAGACGTTTTTTTTGCCAATAACTTCTGAAATACTGATTGTACGAAAATTATTTTTACATCACCTTAAAGAGCAAAAAATTATCTTTTTAATGATAACAATTTAATTGTTGTATAATTTTTTCTCTGACTGTAATTAACATTTCAAAATTCATTTTAAACGCAATTTGTAACAATGTTTTCTATTGTTATAAAATCAAATTTATTGTTTCATCAAATCCTATATTCACGTGTTTTTACCGCTGTTAAAGTTATGATAAGAAAATATTACTTTCTTTGGTCATTGACTTAGATTTCTTACTTCCACTGTTATTTTGTAGCATGCACTTCCATTTTTATTTTGAAGCTTTTAAATATACCCTCAAATGTCCAGTGATGTTAGGTTAGTTACTACACGATGTTTCATTTAAATTTCACAAAATTTTGAATGATCCTAATCAGTGGTGTAGTAACCGGGGAGTAACGGAACTATAGATGCTGCAGATGCTAGTTTTAGGGGCGCCATGGACACAAAACATCACTGCAGTTATGCCAGTTTTTAAAGCAAATTATTATTAAGGTTGTGTAAAAATAATACCAGGCACCAAGGGCCATTTGCGCTTGCTAAGCAAATGACAACTAGGGTAAAAAACATCATATTCCCTGGGCGCCACCGACTATGTTGACAAAACGTTAATATGTTTGTGTCACTTTTTAAAGTCAAATACAATAAGGAGTCAAAAAATACCATGTCCAGAGCACCATTTACACAATTTAAGCCTCTTATGATGAGGAGAAAAAAAATCATAGTATGACCCAAGCACTGCTTACCCTCAGTATGTAAAGTTATTAAAGGTTACCCAAGTCACATTCCTACTGAAGGGAGAGGGCCTAGGGAGTAAAAGAAGGAATGGTGCTTCCAATCGGGCACACAAACACCAAAAAGGAAGAGAATGTGGAGTCGTAAAAAGCATGATATTAAGTATTTCTGTTGTCTCTGTAGCAATGATGGGATGGGAAGATGGAATTCCTAAGGTTGTCAGACTTGTGTTGAAATGGTTCAAAGTACACAGACAAAAAGAAAGGTTAGTTTAGCTGCTAGCCGAGGGGTCAGAGACACAGGAGAGGGGAAAAGAAAACCAACAAAAGACATTACAGTAATTAAAAACTGTTTAGTTACAGTAAAAACTGTTTAAAGTGTTATAAGTTCTTGGACTTAAAAATATTTCTACCCCAAGCAACGTCGTGTATATAAGCTAGTTGTTGTATATTTTTCATTATATATGTCAGTGAAATAGGTCAATTTCACATTAGACTATAATCAAATACCTATTTTTAGGTGTAGATTAATTTGTAGGGTTTGATGGTGCAAGAACACTTTTAAATCCTGCAAACAAACGGTATGGTTGCTCGGTTTGATGGTGTAAGACTTGGTTAGATGAATAGATTTCCCATCAAAGATTACCCTATCTTTAGTTGCAAGATTATTTTTGAAGTCAATACAAATAAATTAAAATATTAACATATAAAAAATGATGAAGCTATTTTTATTTCCTTAAAGCCATTCCAGAAAGGGATATTAACATAACCAAAATATAATGAATTAAAGATACAGTGATCTCTCACTTATGCATGGGTGCAGGGGACAGCGAAATAAATGCGCATTTGTGAAAAACCACAAAAGGGAGCTTAAAAGTGAAACAACAAAACAGTGTACATATATTGTTAATTAATACTAAAATAGTTTCAAAATGGAAATACTTGTATAACTTCCATTAATTATTTTTTAAGAACACAAAGAATGGAAATGGAAATGCTCCCAATTTTTTAAAATCTCTCTCAATGTCAATTCTGGGACATTAAAATGTTCAGCTAAAGCTTTTTTTGAGGAACAAGGATTTTCTTCGAATTTTTTAATAAAATCCATTTTAAACGAAAGCGACAATTTCGTTCTTTTCGCCATTTTAAAACATAACCATATAATCAAAACTCCAAAGATGGTTCTTTCATTAGCGATCAATGCCACGTGGTACGTACCATACTAACCTCTCTAATTGGCTGCTGTATAAATGCGACTTTTACTGACGTCAAGCACAAGAACCCCCATGTACACACCGTGTATAATTTCGAGGAATGCATTCCTGGAATCTGAACAACAGAGGAAGGGCAAGGGAATACATTCCTAAAAGCAGAGCAAAAAGGGTTTTTGTTCTGTTGAAAAAAAAAAACTGTTTGAACTAAGGAAATTTTTGCAATACGCATAAGTGAGAGGTGCTTTTTTAATGCGGCGCATAAATGAATAAGAGTTATCATTGTTTTCCTATATTCCTGACCGGGACCGCGGAAAAAACGCACTTAAAAGAGAGCATACAAGTGAGAGGTCACTGTACTCAAAACCTGTTTCAGCTGGAAGTGGGGGCATTAATTAAATAGTTATAACTCACAAATAGTACTGCATCGAAGAATGTAGAAGTTACTTAGCTTCTTTAAACACCAGGCTAATATCCGATTAATACTATATCAAAAATTATAATTTTCAGTTAACATTAATAAGACATTGTCAAAGGAACTAAAGTTTTAAACCTTCTCTTTAATCATCTTTTTAACACTGATGTTTCATTTTGAAATATGCATTTATTCAAACAACATGAAATGCAGAATGTATTTATTCACTGCAACATTATAAAACTTTTTGGTTAGCTCAACAGCAGCCAAATTCACTAGATATGCCAAGTACAACCTATTTTATACCACATAAAATGTATAAATTTGCAGTACTCAGTGAATTTGGGTACACTTGAACAGCTGCTGTGCTAACAAAAAAGTGACATTTATGCTTAGTAACACTGCTATTGAGTTAATAGAAAAGTACCCAAAAAATTTTTAAATCATACCAATGGAAAATATCAAATTAAATAAAACCAATATTTAAAAAAAAGTAATGAAATGACTACAGATGCAGTCCTAAAAGTATTTCATTCAAGAAGAAAAAATTTTTAGGTTTCATCTGACACAATATGCAGATTAAAAGTATAATTTGTATATTTTAATAAGGATAAACTTTTTAAGACTCTTTTATATGATCCTTATGATATTGGGAAAGACTGGGATATTTATCTAGCATGTTTCATCAAAATACATAATATAAATATCAAATAAGAAAATATCAAATTATAGTTGTAATAAATTAGAAAGATTATTTTTAATACCTTTAATGCATCCAAGCATCCTTCCTTAGCCAGTATGACTGACATAAATTTTACCATACTTATAATGTCAGCATTTGATATTATTTCCACAACATTTTCTGGTAAAGACCGTAAAAGATCAACTTCAATAAGTTCATGTTTGAATTTTTTACTACTTACAAAAGTTTCAGGAACATCTTTCACTTTGCCTGTCAATAAACATGAAATGATATTTTCAAAAGTGTTGCTCCATCCACCACAAATATCTAGGACTGAAACTTGATTTATTCTGTGTTGAAAATATGGTATTACTCCTAAAGCCTTAAATATGCCTATAATATCAGTACCTGGTCCCCCACCTAAACTACAAATTTTAATACCTCTTTGAAAATGATTCCTTATTTCTTTTTTCCTTATAAATTTACGAAAATATTTAGTAACCATGCCAGCATGTAAATTAGCATATTTATATACATAAGCACAGCGACATTCTGGATTACTGTAGTCCAGGTGTGTTGAACCTTTTTTCAGTGAATTTTTACTATAGCTTGAACTGATAACTCTTGCAGCAGTCTTCAGTCTTTCATTTGTAATTCCAAACCTTTTCTTTTCTTCTTCAATTATAGATGTGTAAAATTGTGATGACATTATGCATTGAGTCTTCCTTGCATGTAATTAACATGAAAAATAGATGCTGAAAAAAGGAAAATATTGTTGAAATATCAGCACATACAAATTATACATTTTAATATTTATGTTAATATATTAGTTTCTTACCATAAGAAAACAACTATGGGTCAGATATTGTTCTTTCTAAATCATATAACTTTAAAAAAAGCCTCAGTTTTTATTAGTTAGATTAATGTCCCTTTTAAAGTTACAAAAGTGCTATATTGGGAGGAAACTTGTAATTTTCATCCACGGTCAGATGACCACCACACCAACAAAAGAAGGGGCGGAAGGTAACCATCGGATTTAAAGTTTTTTTTTTAATTGAAAACCAGTTTATTTCCTTTTAGTGTTATTAGCATTTTTATGGACTGTTTAACTGTAAACTTTTCTACTTCTACAATTTCATTACTGGCAAATTTTCATTAAAATGAAGTTATTTATATCTTGAAATATGAGCTTTATTTTTATTTACATCAAGTTATTTCTTCTCAACATTTTCCTCAGAATGAATTGCATTATTTTCAGAATCAATGATATTCATTTATATCATATACCATAGGGTGTCTACTAGCTATCAATTTCTGTAAATGTCAACTGTTTTCCGCTTGCGGAGTTGAGTCGATTGTAGAATTGCAAGGAAGAATTTTTGTAAACAAAAACTGTTAGAATTTTTAAGATTGATTTTGTGTCGTTTATAATGAACGAACGACTTAACTAGTTTCCTGAATTTAAACAGAAACTATTACTCATTGTATGAGACACTTCTTCGAAAAAAAATAATATATGTCTAGTGACAATTCCCATAGAATTGCTTTTATAATATTAACTAAGCTTTTCTTCAGGTCTTGTTTCTAAGACAACAAATATTATTAAGAAGGTAAGATGTGAATTTTTATAGTATGCTGCAATAAAAACACCAGCAGTAATGCTGAGTAATTTTTTGTTGATATTTAAATGTATATTAAACAAATATCTATTTTGAATAGTTTTTCCAAATGAATTCAATTTTTATCAAACCTTTGTCAATGTTATCAGATAGTAGCTAATATAGTTCGTTAACATTTGGAAAATTATGCACAATTATTATCATATTATTTAATGTTTTTTAATATGTGAAATTGTCAGGGTATGTACATATTAAACAATGCCGATAAGTTGCAGGCTGTAAAAGTATAAGCAAAAATCAAACCTATTTCTGTAAAATTGAACAATTGTTTTGATAATGAATGCCTATTTGAAAAATCAAAAAATTATGTAATCCCTTTAATATGATTAAAGAACTACTGAATTTAATTCTACCATTGAGTTTTGAAAGTATTTCCCACTCTAAAATATAAGTTTTACACAAATAGTTCATTAGCATCACATATCTAAAACTTCTTAGGAACACAATGAATTAAACAAATTCTGAACTGTAACTGAATGAATTAACAGTTATTAACTTGACAACATGTTATTAATAATCGTGAGAAATCTGAAAAGATTATTATAATTACTTATTGATGCGATTTTAGAACTGATAATATATATAAAACATCCTTAGCTTCATGTATAAATCAGGAGTTAATAATGATATTTGAAACTGTCCAAAAAATGAGAATTTTTAGTTCTTTTCACAGGCTGTATCATCACCAAAAAGGCAGATTTCTTTTATTCAATCTTTAATATTTCATATCAATGAGGTATTTATTTTTTGATATGTTAACATTAAAATTCTACTAGTATCTGAACACAATATCTACTGCTTCATACAGGGCCAGATTAAACACAGTTGGGGTCTATAGACAATGGAAGTTTCAGGGCCCCTTTGTCCCTCTTGAGATTTTAAAACCAGGTATTTTTCATGGACTTTTATTAAATCTCTATATCAGAAGTTTTCATGTGACAAATATTATGACAAACTGAAATATTAAAAACTTTAATTGCATGTCATCTTGGTTCAATATCTTGCATGCAAATAAATAAATAAAAACAATTTTAAACAAAAATGGAAAAGAAAATGACAAAAATTATTAAATGCCTTTAACACAACCACACTGATTTGCAAGCAAATCTGGAAATACAAAAAATTCCTAAAAAAAATGTTCTGAATATTTAGAGATACTTGGTTTTAATTTGAAGTTTGAGTACACAGCTCTTATAAATGAAATGCAAACAAATTACCCTGAAAATAATGATAAAAATATATTGACCTTGATACCCATCAGATAATGAATTCTAAAATTGCATTCAATTCTAATGGGATGGTGCTAGATAA
>BGPR01002755.1:63774-93116 GCA_013235015.1 Araneus ventricosus | reverse complement strand
ATAATAATTAATTTTATATTTAATTAAAGGTAATTAAGTATTGATTAGTGAATTCATTTACAATAATTAGTTATTTGGAATAATTAGCTATTTGTATAATGTCGGTCCAGTAAGAATTGTATGACTAAACGACAAGCAATAACAGAAAATGAAGAATCATGAACAAGTCTCCTAGGAAATGAAGTGTACCACACTGATAATGAAAAAAAAATTGCAGATTATTGTCTAAATCTCATAATAAAATAAAATAACAGCTGAAACAAGTGAAAATAATTATTAGCAAATTTTAAACCTATAAATGCATATCTCTATCTCTACTAATAAGAAAGGAGAATGTGTGTGTTGGTGCTCTAAAGGGCAGACTGCTGGATCTAGGACTACGATATTTGGGCACAAACCTACTTTGGAGGGTGGGAATGCGCACTTCGAAGATTCAACGCGAACAAGCTGGTCGCCAAAGCGGCAAGTTTAAAATAATTGACAAAACCAGTGGCCCAGTCCCCCAGCACCAACCACTGGACCGATGTCGATAATTTTATTTCATAGGGAAACTTATGACGTCTAGATATATGCAGTTAGAGTTCCCGTCTTAGCCGAAGCCATCCGGAACTCCTGATGAGGTCGCACGAAGTAGCCCCGACCAGCATGATAGCACAAGTCAACACTTGGCGGGAGAGGAGTTCGCTCAACCGACCCGTCACCAAACTCCCCAGATGCAAGTGCAAATGTCCAGTGCAGTGTCCACCCACCACCTTCCATTTTCGAAATATATCGCAAAATAAAACTTTGGCAAAGTCACTCAACCTCTACAACCACCAATTTATTTCACCAAGTTGCAAGGTACTATCTATTAATATTACGAGAGAACAGTTGGTCGCTGAAGGCGGCTAGTCTATATATTTAAAATAATTTGCAACTTGGACCAATCCTCAGCCCCAACCAATGGACCGATTTCGGCAAATTTTATTTAATATCAAAGCTTATGACCCCTACATATGTCATGGAAGATTGCCTATACTTCATCATCCTCCATTTTCAAGAGAAATAGGAAAAACATTATGTACTTCAATGTACAATTCTCTATGGGAAAAACTCTTGAGAGATTCCCGCCAACCACCGGATAGATTTCGCCAATTTTTATTTTATATGAAAGCTCATGACCCTAGATACATCTCCATTTTCTAGAAAAATCGCAAAACACTACTTCATTGTACATTCTTTAGGAAGGGGGGACCTCTACTGAGTTCCTAGTTTCAACAACTGGACCGATTTTGCCAATTCATGTATTTTTGCAAGCATAGTTAACAAACCAGAATGCTCCACCTATACTGTGCAAGTTTAAAATAGTATATTTGATCAGTACGAGCCATTACCTGAAAATTCAGCAACTCATCTTTTTAATGGTATCAATGAAGTTTCCGTATTGTTTCTTCTCTAATTTTAATAAATTAAAAATCGTCGACGGAAGTCTTAATTTCTTGCCGACTGGGGGGGGGGGGGAAGAGGCGATTCCGGAAAGTGCACACAAAAGTTATTTTGATGATTGGAATAATTGATGGTTTATGTGTATTGCATCAAATGGGGTGCACTTTGAAGACGACGATATAAATTTGATAATTAAATAACTAAATATTTTTGTGTTTTATGGAAAAATTTCAGGTATTTTTTTGACTGAATGCGATAATAAGCCCTGAAGATCATATTTTTTACTTTCATTCATCAGAAATTCTTAAAAGTCACAAAAATCGAAGTATTCTGAAAAAACGATAATATTGCTGTAAAGTAAACTGAATGAGGAGGACTTCGAATAGTTTTCATTAAAAATGAAAGCACATAACGCGGAAATTAGAATCAATAAAAGACTATGGTGTGTATTCAACAGCCAACTATTAGTAGGGCAATTATTATTTTTATTCATTCTTGCGACTGGAATAAATTTATTCCTTTAGTTTTAAACCATGTGGAACAGCGGAGATTTACGGTTCCCACGCTGACAACATGCGCGGAAAGAGTTTCTGCTCATGGTGTTTGTGAACCCTTCAGCCCAAATCGAACCATTAAATATGGACACATATCAAATCATTCTTAGTGAAAATCACAGAGGAGTGTTTACACTTGAGAGCCGTTCGAAGAAATTATTTTCACGACGAACCAAAAGAAAGGAGCAAACCAAATTCGAGCCATTAATAATCACTTGTCAGTCGCCAATGTAGATAAGGGACTCTTTGGAATACGCCTTGGTTTGCAGATTTGGGGGTCTATTCTGGTCTATTCCCGGCCGTTAACAACAGAAAAAGTGACGTCTCCCAACCCAACCGGGGGTACCAGAATAGACCCCTTGACCTTGCTGGTTGGAAGGAGGTTGTGTATACACGCCTTAAGGGAATATAAGATTCACATGCAGCTTAGCTGTGTTTTTACTTTCTCGTATACAAAGAGAAAGTATTGTAATCGTCAAAAAATTCGAACTCGAGATTTTGACGAATCTCCACGTTTTATACCTCCCTGAGTCCGAAAAACACAATTTTGGAATTATGTCTGTCTGTGAACACGATAACTCGAAAACTATTAGAGCTACGGGTATGAAATTTGGCATGTGGTCTTTAAGCATAATTTGTGGGTTTCTATCAAATTTTGGACAAAATCCGTCAACGGGAAGTCTGTCTGTCTGTATGTCCGAAGTCATGTGAACACTATAACTCAAAAACTTGAATAGCTAAATGGATAAAATTTGGTACACAGTTTTATCGTCATGAATGTAGGCCCGTATAAAATTTTGGGCCAAATCCGTCAACGGGTTGACTTTGCATATTTGATTTCTTCGCCATTGTACGACGTGAAAGAAAGGCACTGCTGTTCCGGTTTCCCGGAATACGTTCTGTCTTGGCTCGCTGCCAAATTCTTCTCGGAATAAAAGTGAATTAATTATGGAGTGTTTATCTTTTAATGTTTCTTTCACTCCGAAACATAGAGTTGCATATTTGATTTGCGGTTAGTTTTATTTTGTATATTTCGTAATGCATTTTTTTCTGAGTGGATTTTGCATTATTTTTACTCTGACAGAACGAAACCAAAATTAGTGTCAATTGATTCATAAGTTCTGTTCTTCATGCTTTTTTAATTTCTTAAGCACTCTGCCAATGTGCATGATATTTTCAACTACAACTATAGTTAATAAATTTATAACAATCAGATCGGAGATATTGCTGCCAAGCTAAAAGGCTGCTTAGATGTGTGCAAATCTTTTAGTAACTTACATTAGATGATTGAAATTTGGTATGTGGTCTTCTAATCTTAATTGTAGAATTCCCTGTGTCCAATTCCCGTTTCAATCGGTAGAAAAAAGGGTGTTCAAATGGCGTGTTTTCTGCTGTTTGGCTTCTTTTTTCTCCACCTGTTGTCAGAGTGTATACGAGAAAGTTTAGGGGAGACCACTCCCGCTGGTAGTGTATTCTAAAATTGCATTCCTTTAGAAAGGATTATAATCTACCTAGATGACAACATTTTAAATAAGGAATAGTTCTTTTATTTAACTTTTTATGTATGTTTTCATTTAATTGCAACTTCAAATGTATTTTACGTTACGAATAGTTTAATTGAAATGAATTTCAATTAAACTAAAAAACTTATTAAATTTTTATAGGTGTGATTCTACCTTGGGATTGAAACTCCTTAAAGGAACTCTCTGCGATGTCTTTGCAGTTTTACTTCAGTATTACAGAAGATGAAAAGAAAATTTTTAACGTTAAAGAAGAGACACTAAAAGTAGCCGCTAAAGATGTTACTGCTGCTTACAGTCCCAAGTCTTTAATGGGAGGATCCACCTTTTTGGACTACAATAATCCTCGAAACAGATGTGCCTACTTATACAAATATGCAGCTATACACACAGGACTTGTTTTTAAATATTTCAAAGAAATGCTGGACCTCACGCCAGCAAAACTGGCTTTGGATTTGAAAAAGGACATAAAGATTTGTTGTTTAGGAGGTGGACCGGGCACTGACATAGTGGGCATATTTAAAGCTCTTGCTACCTTTCCATCGTTTCATCAGAAAGTTGCTCAAGTCACAGTTTTAGATTTATGCGGAGGATGGCGCAATTCTTTTAAGCATATTGTGTCAAGGCTGAAGCATGGGAAAGTGGAAGGCGTTCCTGCGTCCTTTATCAACAGCTCGAATTTCAAAGCAGACTTGATTGAAGTAAACCTCTTGGAGCCTTTACCTGCAAGTATTGTGAAAGTGATTTCCAATGCTGACATCGTTTGCATGGTGAAGTTTGTTTCTGCAATAATAGGAAAGCAGGAATCTGTAAGCGCCTTAAAGGTAATTTGCAGCCTCTTAATGTTTAGGGCATTTTGTTATGCTTGCGGTGGTGGCTCGTACATTGACGTTACTAATCTGCGCACCTACAATTTTTTATCATAAAGTTTACCTATTTTTCCATGTTCTGATCTGATGTAAACACAAATTGGATTATTTCTAACTTTAAATTTGATATGGAAATCGATTGTTGTTCTATGGAAGTTCAACAAAAATAATAGAGGAAAATTTTAAAAAATAAACCAAATCTACTTAGTTTACTTAAATTAACATCCCATTTTGAAGCTACACTGGGCTGTTTTGGGATTGACTTCGTCATACTGAACTGCGGTCAGATGACACGTGTGAGTCGACACTCCCTCTCTAAACGTCCACACCAGTGGAAGGACGTTTGACTCCGGCTCATGTTACGTACACGGTGGATCTTTCTTGGAACAGCTCGCGATCTTCTGGTCCCATAGCCAAGACTTTGCCACTGCATTCCCAGTAGCAACATCTGCACTGCTGAATGTTGCAGGTTAATCGAAATCGCTTAGTCCCATAATCACCGATGGTTGTGTTAGTGCGCATTGAAAAATGACGCATGTAAAAAAGGCAGTTACTTTTTCATCCCCTCCTCCACACGTGAGGGATGACGAACATTTAATGAACTGTTATTTAGTACGCAATATCAAAAAATCACAAATACCAGTAATAAATACTACTGTCAAAAAGATGTGATTCAATCATTGGTAATTAAATGTGTGTAAAGTGTTTCAAAAATTTAAAAGAAAAAAAATAATTTCTTTCTAATATATTTTTGCAAAGTTTCAGTTTTTACTTCTATCTTCTGTCAACAGATGAAGCCATGGAAGCTCATTTTTCGGTGTTTAGAAAGAAGATCATTCTTCGCGGTCACGCTTTCTCCCATCGCAGTTACATTGGTATTTCCTGTGAGTCACTATTGTTGTTGTGATATGCGTTTTTGAACAATTACAGCTCTTGTATAACGATAGAAAGTGCTATAATCGCTCGAAAACAAATATTCACGGAGAAAACTTAGTTAACTGCGATCGGAACGGAAAATTATCGGATTTGTGATTCACTGAAAAGGGGATTCCAGCAGTGAACTGTGCTGATGTTAACTTCCGTGCGCGATGGGAATACCTGTGGTTAACTTAATTGATAGGAAAATTTATTTTAAAAGTACTTTTCGCTGCGTGCACCATTTATTGACAGTATATAGAACTAAAAACACAAAATTTTGCAGAAAGTATAATAAAAACAAATTAGAATTATATATTTTCATTAAACACTTTACATACTTAAAACTTTGAAATAAGACTTTAAAAATTCAAATTGTGAATGAAATCACACTTATTTAGAACAGATATTTAAAAATAACAATAGCAAAAATATTTAATAAAAATATTGTGGATTATGCAACCCTACTCCACGTTACAAAGATTTCAAATTCTCTGGCACTCAGTCAATCCATATTCACTCTCTTAGTTTCCGTCTCTCTAATTTTTTTTTTTTTTGCTGTCACGGGTTTGAGACTCGATCCCGAAAGATAGCCGTGTATAAGAGTTTGATCGACGCTAAATCTGTCGAGGGTCAAACATTTGCCCGCTGTTGCATGGAAGTTTGAAGAGGAGAGTGCTGGCTGAGTTATCATCTTCATCATCTGACCACAGTTCAAAATTACGAACATTAATCTAACTAAACTAAACTTAATTGTTTTGTTTGACTTTATTTTTATTGAGCTATTTTGTTGTAAAATTTGCGCATAGGTCCAGCTTTAATGCGCATTTATTCGTTTTGTCTTAACTTTTTTGTTGTGAATCAATTACTCAGAGGAAAATGAATCATCGTTGTCAGAGGAAAATTAAATTGACGTGTCATAGGGTGCATTTTCAGATCTGCATTTCCAGTCCAAGCCAACTAGGAACAGGGCGTAGAAATTATATGCTTATGCGCTAGTCTTCTCAGCACACACCTAGAAGTAATTTTTAAAAATATAGCTTGATTGAATAGATATCAAGTGCTATTCATTTAATTCAGCTTAAATGGAAATAAATAATACATTTGACACTGAAGTAAGAATTTCAAGTTAAAGGACACTTTTTTTTGGTTGTAGCTATTCAAACTCCTGCGAAATATCTTGCAGTACTACTCATTTCTGAATTCATGATCCTCCACCTTACACTTGCTCTCACTATTTCCTAGTTTAATTTCTCGTATACAAAGAGAAAGTACAGTCGGACCTCTATTTAACGAACCTCTATTTTGCGAACTTTTCCTTGGAACCAAGAACATTTTGCGAATTTCTTCGTAAAATAACCTCCAAATAGAGAAGTGCATTCTCTATTTAACGAACTTTTTCGTGTGATAAAATATTTTTTTTCTCCCTACTTCTCAAAATATTTCTGAACATTTCAAACTTATTCTTTCTTTTAAAACATTTTGTGGTGATCAATGACCTTGAACTGGGTTTACCAGTCTCCTAACTCATTGAGAGTAGTAAAATCGCAGTCATTCTTTTCATTTCATCCAGGAGGTGCAACCTCCCCCCCCCCCCCCCTCGTCCACTTCATTAGAAAAATTTTCAATATCCCCCTTTCACTCTCAATGGAGCTTTCCCCTTATCCTCAGACATTATCAGTAATTAAATCTAAGGACGCATGTGGTAATGTATGCTTAAAATTACTTGTTGAAATAAATGCGATAATGTCATTAAAATTCATTAATTTTAATATAAAATTATTTTTTGTAAATTGAAAATACTGTGTATTCCTGGACAATATTTTATTTTATTCTGGTTTTCCTTGCAGATTTCTTTTTGATGGAAAACAAATAGATATTAATTTACAAAATAAAGGAGTGATTAATTACTTTTTTTAATAATAATATTTAGTGTTTATGAATTTAAAATCTGTTTTGTGTAGTTTAAAGTATTTTAAAAGGTGAATCTCTAACGAATTTTCCATATAACGAACTTTTTTCCGGGATTTAGCGACTTCGTTAAATAGAGGTCCGACTGTATTGTAATCGACAAAAAATTCAACCTCGAGATTTTCATGAATCCCCACGTATTATACCTCCCTGAATCCGAAAAACACATTTTTAGAATTATGTCTGTCTATGAATACGATAACTCGTTATGAAATTTGGCGTGTGATCTTTGCACCAAATTATAAAAATATATATATATATCAAATTTTGGACAAAATCCGTCCAAAATTTGATTTCCTGTTTTTATCAAATTTTGGACCAAGTCTGTTTGTTTGTGTGCATATAAACACTAAGACTCAAAAACTTATTAGCTAGATGGATAAAATGTGTTACACAGCTTTATTATCACAATTGTAGATCTGTATGAGATTTTGGACCAAATCCGTTAGCGGTTTAATCGTCGGTCTGTCTGCATTTTCACGTGCATGTGAACGTGATAACTCTAAAACGCAGTAACTTAAACAAATGTAATGTGGTCTTCTAACCATAATTGTAAATCTGTATCAAATTTTGGCTTCAATCAGTTGAAAAAAAAAAAAAAAAGCGTCCAATATGCATACTCGGTTTTCTTCATCACGTAGCGAAGCACAAAACGCGCCACATTGTGTCATGATATGTGAAAGTCTAAAGATTGCAGGTGGGGGACTTCTGCTTGTATTTTCACTCTTTCACCTTGTCGCGGGATCCGATTCTGAGGAAAATAAAAATCCCAGTACTGTTCAGCAACGGATTCCGAGACTAGCACTTTTGGACACCTTTATTAGGGAGTATACGAGAGGAAGTCGAGAGGAGGCCGCTCTTGCAGGTTATTTTTTCAGTTACTCATTTAACAACTCTAAGTAAGCGTAGACAGTGGCGTAACAAAAAAAAAATGATGCCTGAAGCAAGTATGCTTTTCTTTTCCTCATATAATTATTTCCAATTGATAGTGGTGCTATTTTTGAACACTATCAAAGTATTGACGCTTGGGTCGCATCGGTCTGTCTGTCTCCTTCGCTATGCCACAGAATACAAATTCTATTTATCATCCAGTGGCGGTTTTTCGCTCAGGCATTCGCCTCATGCCTTGAGACTTTGAGGGACCTCAAAATCTGTTTGGCGTACATCCCAGGGCAAAGCCGACTGCGAATTGACGACATTGGATAGGGAGGAGTCTCATATTGTCAAAATTCGTCAGTGCTTACATCATTCTGTAATTTCTCTCACAAGTCTGATAATTTGAAAAGTGATTAAATTGATCAGCAGGAAGTCGCTTAAAAGAAAGGAGGGGAAATTTATTTACAGACAGATAAAATTGACGACGTGTATGTGCGCTTTGCTGTACAAATATTGACACAATAAAAACAAGACATTAAATCACATGCGTACACAGTTGAAATATAACGGATGACTTCTTGGGAGAGTCGCGGGAGAAAAAGGAGCCACCCAGCATTATTGTGCTGTCGTTCATTGTATACTGAAACAAAATGTATCGTTTTACAGGAAATAACGTATACTAAAGGATTCTATGGTTTAAAATTTCAGGAGTCATCTACATATTTAAAATTGTATTAACTTCAAAATATTTAATGGCAACACCCTTTTTTTTGATGTCATAAATAAATTTTTCATGAAAAAAAATATTCTTATCCCTATTTTTTCCATATGCCCGCCTTCTTTTTTTTTACTCCCTACAAATATTGTCACTAACTTTTTCCAACAAACGTAAATCTCTTTTGAATCCTTTCCTGTTAAATTAAAACTTTCAAATCTAGTCTTTTTATTACCTTACTAGCAGTACGTGCACGGCTTGTCTGTGGAATCAGGACTTGACAAAATGAAAAAAACAGAAAACCGCCCACAATGACATGAAAAAGTTCTGAAAACAAAACAAAAGATACACATTATTGATTTTCCTGCTTATTTTTCTTTATGATAATGACATTTCAACAGTAGAAAATACAGAGTGCTTTAATCTGAAACAATATTAAACCAGCGGGAGTGGTCTCCCCTAAACTTTTTTGTATACTTTCTAAGTGGAGATTTGTCAAAATCTCGAGTTCGAATTTTTTTGGCGATTACAATACTTTCTCTTTGTATACGGGAAAGTGAAACAAACAAACCTGAAATGAAATATCTGTTGCCACGTTTCAAAAAAATATTACAATGAAGCAGGTGCGATAAAATAGGCAATGCAATGAATACTAAAGAGAAAATTCTGCTTTGGAATTGAATTCCCAAGAAAACAATTTATATTACCACAACCGTAACAATTGCAAAACCGTGTGAATGAAAGATTTGCTGAAATAATGAGATCGGTTTGATTTACAACAATAAAAAAATTGTTACCAATTGATATTTGATAACATTATTTATTGTTGTAAATAAAATTTTTAACAATAACAGATTGCTACCAATACGCATGCGCATGAGAATCGGATTCAAAGAAATTGAATATGCAATTTGAACTCCTCTTTTTGACGGATTTGGCCCAAAACTTTATACGGACCTACATTCATGACGATAAAACTGTGTACCAAATTTTATCCATCTAGCTATTCAAGTTTTTGAGTTATAGTGTTCACATGACTTCGGACATACAGATAGACAGACTTCCCGTTGACGGATTTTGTCCAAACATTGATAGAAACCTACAAATTATGTTGAAAGACCACATGCCAAATTTCATTCCCGTAGCTCTAATACTTTTCGAATTATCGTGTTCACAGACATACAGATAGACATAATTCCAAAATTGTGTTTTTCGGAATCGAGGAGGTCTAAAACGTGGAGATTCGTCAAAATCTCGAGTTCGAATTTTTTGACGATTACAATACTTTCTCTTTGTATACTTCGCATACGAGAAATTAAAAAAAAAGGGAAAAGATATTTTAACCGTTCTTGTTTTAAATACGACAGAACCGTTCCAGTTATAAGCTGAAAAAATTTGAAAATAATAGTGTTATTAGAACGTCGGATGCAGCAAATTTAAAAAATAATAATAAAATTTCGATTGCAAAACTGACTATTTTTTAAAAATTTCTCAAAATTCAGTAAATTACGTTAAAAATTCAAAACTGACTTCATTAGAACGGAAATCGTGTGCTCTTTTCGATGGTGTGTAAATTTTTTTCGTACCATTATTCAAAACCATTCTATTGAGAAATCAGTGCGAAAAATCAACCAAAACAACACAAAACATTAAATAAAAAATTTTATAGATTAAATTTTAAAATTGCGGCTTCGAGGTGCATTGAGTCACCATTAAGACTACCTGTGTGCCAAATTTGAAGGTTGTAAGTGCGATAGATTCGTCTGGACATCGCACACACAAACATTGCGTTTTATAAATATAGATAAAAGTATGGTTTGAATGAAAACGCGAGAAGTGTGGAAAAAGAACATTTATTTTAAACAATAAACCGTATAATAAGTAAGGAATCTTTACAATGAACAATTCTACTGAACAGAATTTTCCCAACATTGCCGATTAAAAATATAAACTTAAAAAAATCTTTAAACGTAAGAAATATCAATAAAAATATACATTGCAAAATAAAACTTCATAAGATGAAAAAAAAACATGCAAGAAAATTATTTTTCCCCCCCGATGTTTATAAATTAAAACACGGAAGCATAATATTTCGTCAACGCTACGAGAATCGTTTAGAAAAGAAAAAATAAAACTTTATTCTAACCATCTTCCTTTAATAGGCTCATAAAGAATAATATATAAAGAGAAATAGATAAAAAAATAAAATTGGGGGGAGGGGGTTATGCAAGAACACGGATTTGCAGAAGAAAGGAGTTTCCAGAAATTTAAAATTTTTTACGTCGTTACTCCCTTTTGTGCTAATGCATCACTGTGCCACATCTGGTATTAGTAAATCTAATGGTCTGCACGTGCATAGAGTAGGAAAAAACGAACATGCATACTTATAAAAAAAATGCTCTTTTATATATATAGATGAAAGTTTTTTTCTTTTTTTTGTTGTTGTTTAAGCGGAGGGGGAAAAAACAATGGTTATTTTAATTGAAAACAGAGACGAAATTCCTAAATTCAATTACATAATTTTGAAGATTTCTTATTAACATTTTTTAAAAAAAGTTTTTGAAGTTACTTGAATTTATTCTATAGATTCAAATTAAATTTATTAAAAATTATTCAATATTTGATTATTTGTAATCTTATATTTTAAAGTTTGATTATCTATTATTTATAATTTCTGATTTATTTTTACTGCAATTTCCAACCGGATTTAGATATTAAGATTCTTTACAAAGCACAATGGAATAACTTATTAGTTTTACGGTTTCATATTTTTACACCATTTACACACATTTATTTACATTTTTTTTTAGAAAAGGAAAGGGCCAAATTGTGATTTTTTTAAAGGCAAAATTCGTATCAAACAAAACTGATCTAGAAAGTCATGCTATAAATCTCTTTACTAATAAATAAAGGAGAATGTGTGTCTGTCTCTCTCTGTGTGTTGGCAGTCTACAGGGAGACTGCCATACATTGGAGAGTGGGAATGTTCACCTTGGAGCCCTGTTTTTGAAATTCAAATTAAAAATTAAGCGAAATTTTGGCGTTTTTCCGTAATAATTTCCGAAAATATTACAGCACAAAAATCATTTTTACACCTTCTGAAAGGGCAAAAAATTACCTTTTCAATGATATGAATTAAGTTGCTGTGCAATTTTTTCTCTAATCTTAATGAATTTTTTTAAAAATTTTTAATCATTATTTACAACAGTACTTTTCATTGTTGCTATGAAATTCAAACCGTTTTCATTGTGTTTTTCTTGCTTATTGAAAGCAAAGGAAATATCCTAATGAATTTTTCCTTTTTTTATTTCACCAGTTTTTCTGGAAATCTGTAAACAAAGTCCTCTAAGATAACAAATATATCAGGAAATATATCTATTAAGCTGAATGATTACGGTTGCTATGTTTTAATTATTTTTATTAGTATATGTACTGCATCATTTTTATGTTGAAATCAAACAAATTTTGCATGAGGAATAAGAAAGTAAAATTGGCACCAGCAGCTTATAAGTAGATGCTACATGGCACAGGCAGTTTCTTGACTCCTTTAGGGACATTCATGTTGGCAATAAACAGAACTTGTGCAAAGCCACTAAAAATATATGGGTTAAATGTATCACAATTTCAAGTTTAAAATTACTTTATTAAGGGAACCATGAATATCAAATTATGCATAAGAGATTCAACTGAAATTATATTTCCGGCGAAGAAGCTGGTCGCTGATGGCGGCTAGTATCCAGAATGCATGACAATACAAAATGAAGAAAAATGTTACTTTTTCGAAATATGCGATGCCTCCTCAAGTTCGTTTTACAACAAAAATAAAAAATTTAATGTAATTTCAAAACTGCTCGTACAAAAAAGCTGAAATTTTGTGTGGGCTTATAAAATAGCCTACTGTATTGTTTACTATTAAAATTTATAAGCTTGCTACTCAAAAATTTTTAAGCATCAAATTTGATAAAATATTTCATGTGCTCAAAATTATTTTAAAAGCAAATGTATAAATGCAGAAACTGTAGGAAACTTAATATTTTGACAGCAAAACAAATTCTACGTCAATAACTATATTATTTCTCAAGATATCAACAGAAATTCAAAATTTTACTTTAAAATTAGAGATTCAAAATTTAATTTGCTTATAATTTTGAAAAGAATAAAGCTAAGGTGATGACATTTTGCATAAATTTTGATGAAGTTTTGAAATTCTTTAACAAAAATGGGTAAAAACTAATAATTGTGTACAAGGTTTTTTATCAATGTAAATAGAAATTTTCAATTTTGCAACTATCCCTCTGTTCAAAATGGTATAAAGTTAATATTTCCATGAAGACAAAAATTGCTTCCATGCAAATAAACATACAGATCACGTACTAAATTCGAATCTCGGTGCAATACACTTCTACTCAGCTTAAGTTAGCATGGATATATTAGACAATTGGTAATGACTATTTTGCTGAAAAAATTAATAGGTAACTCAATTTGCCCGAGTTGACTTATCAAAATACAATAAACACATTCAATACAAATTGATAACTGGTTGTGTGGATACAAGGAACAGTAGCTGTATTTAATAATGGTCCAACTTGTTTGCAAGAAAGAGAAGTATTGAAGATTTACTGAGCTAAAACTGGTATGCAAATAAATCACTGAGCCATTGTCAAATGGAGTCAATTCATGCTCATGGTCAAATGCTACGAGCCAATTTAATTTTGTAATTTTCTACATTTTTCCAGATGTAAAAGGATGTGGCATCACAGAACCGCATAAGACAACATGCATGCAGTTATGTTTATCGTGTTAATGTGACCTCAAAAGAATCGACTCCATTACAGGATTCCGATATAAAGTACCAATATTTCTCTGCTCCGTGGAGAGTCCCGAGTTTTGTCTGAATGTTTTGAAAAATATTTATTCTTGACTTTCAGTAATTGCTTGAAATTTATAATTTTTTTTAGGTGTTTGGAAATCACATTAAACTTGGAGCTTCAGTTCTCTTCATCGACAATGTTTATCATAAAGTATTTGTTCCAGTAGAAAAAATTTCTCTGCAGTGTGGTTTAAGCAATGTTTTCGGTCCTTTGCATGGGACATATAAATATGCCAATAATAAAACTAAAAAGGATATTTATGGCTGTTTACCTTGTTGTAAAACCAGAGTGTTTGTGATCGGATGGATTAAAACCGTTTCACTTCTAATGGATTTAGATTATGAAAATCCAGTACCTGTTAATAGTATTGCTGAAGATGAAGACAGCTGGAATACAGAAAGCGATAGTGATGATGGCATTTCACCAAATATTGTATTAAGGGAACCAAAGGCTCGAAACAACAAGGAATTGCCATCTTCTAAAACCGTCTGTGATAAATTTACACAAACAGCCGAAAGTTATTCAAGCACTTCCAATGGTAGTGTTGATCATAGTTTTGAAGGAAGCGAAATAAGTGATCTATGTACTTTGATGGAAGCTATTAATGATTTGTTAGTGGCAATGGAGAATTTTGAAATATTTAAAAACAGCAGAAATTGTCATTACACACATTCTCGCTGTAAATCTCATTGTTGCGAGTGATATTTTTTGCTACTTAAGTTATTTATATTCTTAAGCAAAATCTTACTAAAATTTGTCTCTACAAGTTTTAATTTATTTTATATAAATGCTGTTCTAGAAGTCAAGATGGATATATTGTATTATAGCACTTTATTGGTCTTTTAAATATCCCTTTTTAGCCATTAAACATGTATGGAGAATTAAATATTCTTTATTGCCATCAAATATCTATGAAGAATTTTAAAATTTTGATAAGGGTACCTCCTATTGATGTTCATGAAGAACTTGTAAATAGTTGTGTATGTGCGATTAGATGGTTGCTACAAGATTTGATTTTAATAAATTTCTTCATACTATTTCCATGGTGGAAATGCCTACTGTTTTATTAATTTCCTGTGTATGACCTTGTTATGGACATATCAGAATATTTTGTTGCAAGAATGCTATGACACTGAGAAGTTAAGAGAATTACTGATGTGCAATTTTGTCTCAGAACAGTTAAGAGTTATTTAGAAACTGGACACTTCACATTAGTTTCTTGGACAAAGTTCTGTTTTTACTTAAAGAATGGCATGCTAGATGAAAGATCTTGCATAATGGCTACAAAATTAAACCAATTTTAGACTTAATGAGGGATGTCACAGTCAAATTTTTTGGAACAATCTTCAGATTCGAAACAAACTTCAAAATCTTCCGACCTACCAACCTTTAATGAAAGGCCTTCAAAGAAAAAATACCTGCCTCCAAGCACGACCATCTTTGCCACACTATATTTCCTCACCTATATTTCTCGAGCCTTCCTCATTCTTGATTTGGTGAGAATTTGAACTGTTTCTGACAACAGCTAATCTTTCCTCTTCATAATTGTTAAGGTTGTGCATTTGACTAAATTTTGCTTAATTATGATGAGCAAAATTCCAGAAGTTCCACATCAGTTGCTCATTGAAGAGAAAATTTGCTTCTATTCCTTAATTCATTAAAACTGGATTCAAATATCAATTTATTTCTTAATTTGATCACAACAAATGCATTTTATGGTCATTTGGAGATACCTTGCAGGGCAAACAAATAGAATTCTGCTAAGTTGAGTACATTGTCCGATTGAGAACAAATTTGTTCTCAAAGACCCGACTTTCACCTGGGGCAGTATGGTGCGTTTTTTTTTACCCATAATCAATAGAAATCTAAAGAAACAGCATCACGCCCCAGACATAAACCACATTATGTGCATATTAAAGCAAAGGTTCTACGAAATAATAAATGTAATAGTTATCACCTAGAATCAAATTCTATTCAAATACACCAATTCTCCATAAAAACATTGCCATTATATCCATAACTAGATGTAATAACATACAACATATAGTTAACTTCAGCCATCTTTGACTATAGTGAAAATATGATGGGCATGAAAATCTTGGAAGCACAAATAGAAGAATATTTTATTTGGCCCTGATTTTTATATCCCCACATAACAGCAGAATCTAGTCTTCAGGTCTTGCAGCCAATTCTGTCACTGTAGCCAGAGATACAAAATACTGACAGCGACATTACAAAGGCAGTTTAATGCACAGAAATTTATAGTTGATATATATGATGTGTAAATTATAAATATATAAATCAAGGGATCATTTACAACCCTTTCCAAAATAAGATTCAATATTCTTTTTAAACATCTGTTATGATTTATTGAATGTGAACAGAAAAGTAAACTTGTAAGCAAATTAAACCTTTATTACTAATATATCTTGCAATTTGTATTAAAAAACAATTCATGTTTCATGCTGAACCTTCAAAAGGCTAGACTACAATGACTGAATGTGTAACACTTGCAGAATACAATAAGTTCAATAAATAAAAGTTGATCTGCAACATTTTATTTGTTACCAGGTGCACGTAACAAGACTACAAATTTAATCATTCTACATAAAATTCAAGTTTCAAATTTGTTACATATCCTTTCTTCTACTACACTATTCAACTCAACTGTGGTGCCAAACCTAAAAAAGAAAAAAAAAATCTTAAATTTAGCAGATTTTTGCAAATTTTAAATGTATTATTTTTTCTTAAGTTTATCAGAAAACTGAAAATTTTAAAAACATTAGATTTAAACAAGGCATTCTTTAAAAAAGTAACAACATCTAGCACCGTCCTTTAATTCATATATATGTATATATTTTTTTTAAACTAAAATTATAGACTCAACCCTTTCAACAAAGGAGAAGTCTACAACTCTTAATTGTATATCACTCAAATCAATTGCTAAAACTATGTTGCTTCTGGTTTCAAGAATTATTTTTTTTCTCTCCCTAATTTGAGAATCAATTTAAGGGTTTCATTTTAGAAAATTTTGCTCATTCTGATTTCAAAGCAATAGTTGGGAAATTTTTCAAAAATACCAACTTCAGAGATTACTTCCATAACAAAATAAAATACCGCTGGAAAAATCATTTAAACTGCAGATTTAGCCGTCTACCAGCCTATAAAATTAATATAAAATAATCCACAGAAAAGGACCAATTAGGAAGTAAGGCATGATTATGACTTGGCATCTGAAAATGAATTTTGATAACTTTTTTTGAAAGAGTAACGACTATAGATGTTATGATGGAAAATCATGCTTCTGGAATTCATTTTAGTAGTTTTATTTAGATTTTAATTTAGTTATGGCTGCACTATGACCTGGAATAAAAATTTTAAGTTTACTTTGTGCATAAAAAGTTAGAATATTATATTTCAATCAATGAAAGAGACAAATATGATATTCAAGACCATTCTCCATCATTTAAAGAATGGTTAAAACTAAGCAGATAACACAAAATTCTCCAAGACGGGTTAGATTAATCAATCTCTAATATGTAGCATAAAATATTAAATGACAAATGAGAAAAATGCTTTTTTTGAAACTATGTACTAAAAAAAAATACAATATACTAATTTTTTTAAAAAATTCTGATCTACTTAAACCATCATTTATGAAGGTATTAAAACAGGGTTCCCACTCTTAATGCTGAAAAAAATTCAAGGACTTTTCAAGGACTTTCAAGGACCTTTTTTAAAAAATTCAAGGACCATAAAATTAAATATTTTAGAACACAAAAATGTAAAGGACAAATTTAAATCAAATATTTTCAACTTTAACGTTCAAATTCGTGATCACTTTCTTACTTACGACTTTCAGATGCTAAAATGAAGAATATCAAAGGCACATGTTTTGCACACCTTCCGTAATTTTTCTGCTTGGAAAACATGTTGCAGAATTTTCAAAGGGAACGGCCTCCCTTTTCCTGTGTGACTCATACTAGTAGCCCTCATAGAAACAACTCAAAATGACAGAAAAAGACCAAAAGTTCGTTGAAAATGTGCAAGAGTCGCTCAAAAAGGTTTGCATGTCGAACTTCGGCAATATGGAACCGACCCTTCCATTTTAGAATCCATTTCTTCAAAGGGGCCTCTATGAAATCAACGAAGACAGAAAAACCATTACCATTGGTCCTTAAAAAAAGATACAAACCTTCTGCCTTGTAAAAAGAGCTTTGCGTTCCTTGCGTTACTGCTTAAAAATATGAACTTAAAAAAAATCTTAAGCAAAGTAAAATCTTGATAAAAATATCTATTGAAAAAAAAACATTAAAAGACAAAAAATATGAAGGCGGCAAGATAACGATTTTTTCTAATGTTTATATATTAAAACACAGAAGCATAATATTTCTTCGTTATAGGAAAAAAATTTCCAACTTTCTTTTGATTCCAACCAACTTTTTTCATTACGGCTATATAAAAAAAAATCGGGTCAAAGAGAAACAAAACGTCAAAAGACAAAAAAAGAGAAAAAATACAAGAAATAATAAATTAAAATACTGGAAGCATAACTTTTCTTCTCACGTATGTAAAAATAATAATGGGAAAAAATGAAAATTCGCAAAAATGTGCAAAAAACGCCGGAATTTAGTACTTAAAATTAAATAAATAAAAATCTAATTCAATTTTTTTAAAAAAAAATGTACGGAGTGAGCTCCCTCTTGCACTAAATCCATCACTTTACAAAATTTAATTGTATGTCAAACCGCTTGGGAGTGCATAAAGAACAAAAACCGAACATGCATGCATGCATACATACGAAAAAAAAAAATCTTTTCTATAATAAATAATTTCCGTCCAATACTTTGAAGATCCCATAATTTATCAAAATGATCCGTATTCATAACAGAAAAAAAAATACAAAAAATTAACAAAAAAAATGCCGACATAAAATATTAATAATAATGTCAGCTCCTTGAAATGGAAAAATTAATTAATTCTGGTTATAACTTTTATTTGATTTTAAATCACCAAAGAAGCAAACAGTATCCAGTGTGGATGCTATTTTTTTTTGTATAGACAGATGAAAGAAAATTTACGATCTCACAAAATGTCTGAATCTCTTTGGCATGATGCCTAATTCCTGTGCGTCTTCCACATTTGAGTACAATTAATATCTATCAACTGAGTATTGTATAGCAACGGATTCGGAAACCCTCCACGCTTTTGCGCATGCGCCGGGCGGAGTTATTTTCATCAAAATACCGGGAAAGTGAAGAATGGAAGTGTGATGTTTACTGAGCGTGAACTAACAAAGAACTCCGGAACTGCGCTCATGTGACTCATTGCCCTGACACCCCATTCCGGTGTAAAATCGTGAACTATCTAATTTAACTAATAAAGGGAACGCGATCCTGTTCATAGACGAAGTTTAGGTTCCACGGAAATTTAAATGTAAACATCCCGCTGCCGTGGCGCGTGAGCAGAAACGCGGATGGCCGCCGTTTCTGATTGTCCGTACATGACCGATTTTCATTGGTAGTCATCGATGTTTTATTTTACTTTCTATAAAAGACCAGTGAATATTATCTCGTCTGATAAGAATTATCAAAATAAAAAAAATTCCAGTTTTTGAATAAAATTTCCCGGGTTCTTTCGGATCTCAAGGTATCCCCGGGTCGTAGCGAAACCGTACCCTTTTTTGCCAGCCCCCATCCTAGACAGAGAGGAAATATTGGTGATTGACAGCGTTACCATAGCAACACCCTTTTTTGCCACCCCTCCCTCTTCCTCCAAACTAGAAAAAAGAATAGTGACTGACAGCGTTCCCATAGCAACATCCTTTTTCCGGTGGTGGAATTCTCAAGACAGAGCACATTTCGAATTTTTCACGGACTTTTCAAGGTCCCAACAAAAAAATCAAGTACCTTTCCGGACTTTTCAAGGACCCAACGAAAAATCAAGTACTTTTCCGGGGCCCCGAGTTCGGCAAATAAAATTCAAGGAGTTTTCAAGGACCGTGGGAACCCTGTAAAATACAAGGCTGTATAAATGACTTACCATTTGCTCGTTGACACTGTCTAAAGACTTCATTGAAACCTTGGCATAAACTAATATCACTCTGATTTTGAGTGCATTCCAGGAACTGCTTGAATTCAAATTGGCAGGCATTTTGTTGTGGAGCTGGGGCCTGGGCTGGTGCAGGAGCTGCAACTGCAGCAGGTGCAGCTTCAGCAGCACTTCCACCACCACTAGTTAGGGCATGACCAATTGTATGGCCCTAAAAAGACGTAAAATTTTTAAAAAGTTATATTAATATTTTACAGAGCATTGTATATTTATTCCATGCTGAAATAAATGGCAATAATTCGATGAAAAACTAGATGATAAATTTTTTTAAAATTTCAATTTTCATTTTTTTTCAGCTATTAAATAATTTTTCACTGGAATAATTCTGTAGTAAATTAAGTAACAAATTTTAAGAAGAACCAATGCAATAAAATGAACCAATACAATAAAAAAATAAACATTTAGGCTCCCAAAATTATATTCTAAGAAAAACAGCAAGATAATTTTTTTTTTAAATTAAAAGATAATAGAAAATATTTTCAACAAAAAAGATAAATCTTCAGATCATCATAGTTTTATAAACAATATTTATAGCATTTCCCCAACTATATGCTTTGCAAGCTGAGAATTAATTTAATTACTATTTAACATAACTTGTAATAAGTTTCCAACCTTTCATATGTTAACTTCAGTTCAAATTATTTAATAATTTCTCCATTAAGATACACAATACTAATTTCACACAATTTTCGTTATAAATAAAATAAGGATTGCAAATATTTAATATGTGTTTACTTTTTCTGAGCTAATTCAAGCAAACAGTATGAAATAACGTTCATTCTATGTTAAGCCATCGGTTTCTAAAATTATTTTATAATGAAATACATTCTGCATATACAAAGTAATTTTTCTAATCATTTTTAGATGATCTTAGATATTGAATATTAATGCAGAAATAATATTACCATTAAGCTGGCACATATCCTAACTATATTAATATTGCCCTTTGAAGTCACATGGGGATAACAAGACTAACCTCATAATCCCGAACCAAAGCGAGATTGTAAACACAACCATTTGACCTAGCAAAAATATCAGCCTTCATAAATTTAAAATGTGCCCCCCCCCCATATATAAAAGATCTCGTGGAATCGTGCCTTGATCAAAAATGAAGATAAAAATATACCACCGAGACTCCATCAATAAAAAATGTAAATAATTAATTGGTTCTTAGATTAAGAGTACAGAGATTACCAAAAGATGCATTATACACATTTATGTATAAATAAGTTTATTGCTAGAAAAATATGACAATTTTTTTTCTGCTGCATCAAAAGCATGCAAAGCAAAACTGTTACACTTTGCATAATCAAAAGAGTGTAACAAAACTTGATACACGTGAGAAATGTCCAAGTCAATAGACTTGGAATAGAATAGTCAATAGACTACATGAAAACTGTTATATAGAATGCTATATTGTAATAAGGTTGTAACAATTTTTTACATTATTATATGGAAATGTTGTAAGAATGCTGCATTATACAAGGCCTGACCAAATATTTTCAATATACATATTACTTAATGAATAAATCTGTAAATAAAATCATACTGATGTTATATTTACCAAAATTGAAAGAACCAACTTTACAAGGAAAAAATTATATAATTTTAAAAACTAGATTTTGTAGAAAAATGACCCAACAAAAATATTTTCTAAAAAATCAAAATCAGTTACATGTTATATTAAAAAAAGAAACACGAGTGGGAAAAAAATTCAATATAGAAGGAAAAATCTAATGCGAGAGTTGTAGAATTTCAAAGAAATAAAACTAAACCAATAACTTCTCCCAAATTAGAGACATTATTCATACGCATGGAACAAAGCATAAAATATTTTAATTTTCATCTCCATGTAACAGCAATATGCTAATCACTGTCATCTTCTCCGATTATAAAACTTTGCCTTCACTCCTCTCTCTCATGCTCATAATTAATGGTTCTTTCAATAACAGAAACAAAAAGATTAAATTATGCTGTCCAGTACAATTTGTGAACAATACAGATTAGATACCAACACAATGAAGACAATATAGATTATAATTCAGGAAATTTTTTTATAAAATTAAAACAATTTAGATGTCAAACCAATGTTTTCCCTAATTTTTAAAAAAAATTAATTTTAGTTTGTAATAAAACTTTTTGTAAAGTCATTGTTTTCTCAACTTTTTAAATTAAAAAAAAAAATCAAATCTTTCGTCTGTTAAAAAAAATGATAAAAATTTTCCTTGTTTTTGCATAACTGACTTAAAACTAATTATCTTTCAATTATGCAATTATATTACTAGTATTTTGTTTTTTCATTGCCTTGCTAGTTTTTTAGGTCCAATGGCAGTTTTAAAAATCTGGTAGTTTTGATACTCACTTTTTGCCCGAGATCTTAAATATTTTCTCACCTACTGAAAGATAAACTTTCTCTAGAGGTTATGTTATTCATTTACATGTTATAATTAATTTAAATATTTAGTCCATAATGAGCTAATAATTAAAGGGCTAAATAATATCTAATTATTGTAAGTTATATAAGAATTATGCATGACAAAAATAAAAAAAATCTTCATTAAAATCTCTCATCAGTTTTTTTAGAGTCATTTGGTCCAACACTTTTTAACAACTGAATGTAAGGATTTAAATTATTTAACTTCATTAGATGCAAAACAATGAGTACATTTTCATTCAATTAAAATAAAAATTTAGTTAAGATACCAATATATTAAATACATACTTTTTTCCCCTCAATCTTTGCTTATCTTTTGCGGCTATAATGCTTTCACCTTGCCAAAAGTTAAATAATTTGCGAATTTTTAATTTATTACCATAACTATATTACTACAAATATGATGGATGAACCACCTGGTCACTCAAAAACAAATTATAAAAGGAAATGAAGATAATGCTTTTCAGGCCAAAGTTTCTAATAATTAAACAATGTTGAAATCACAACCAAAATAGCTTAAAAAAGAATGTTCAGAGTCACCTTTAGAAAAACCCCTAGTACTCCAAAAGTTTTTCTCTAAATCCTCTGATAACAGATCTGAAAGATCTATATTTTCTATTCGTCCATTGCTTCAGTCTTCAAAGAACATGCCAAGAAAACTTTCTTGCAATGGACAAATCAAAACACTAAAATTATACATATACAAGTATAAATCTTCCTGGCAATGCTGGTTATTATTATTATTTTTTTTTACACTTCATTTAACTAGTATTGCTTCATTCATTTAGTTGTTTTTGACAGGGCCTTGGAAATATTTTTGTTGACCAAGACAGATTATACTACAACTAAACACAGTCTAAAAATTTCTGGAACTGAAAACCAGAATATATATCAGAAAGGCTACAAGTAGGAAATTTTACTTCTTTAAATGTGACAAGATGGGTGGCATTACTTTCAAATACTGGGTGTATAGAATTTTTTTCAACAACTGTACGAATGTCACAGCAAGTGTGTGAATGCAGGAAAGGATTACTTTGAAAGTAATGTATCTTGCATTTGTAACTTTAATAATTAAAATTTGTAAAAAAATCTAGCAAATTTGACTTTAGAAATGTATTAGTTCTAAATGAAAAGTTTAAAAAATTAAACTTAAATTTCCAGTACTGAAACAGAAGCTACTTACCACAGCTGAACCAACAGCAACACCAGCAGCCGTTGTTGCCATCTGAGCCATAAGTCCAGGTTGTTGTGGTGCAGCCATTGGTGGAGGAGGCTGAGCAACAGGTGCTAGCCGTTGTGGAGGAGCCCTAGCTGGTACATTACTGGCTGGTCTTGGAGCAGACCTAAATAAGAAATTTGAAATAATTCATTTGAGCTATTGACTAGAAAATCAATATACAAGTTTGTATTACAATAAAAAATACTGGCTCCGAATTATCATTTATGACTATTTACAATTTCTATTGCCCTATAGAAAATACTTCCACGAATCTTAAACTTGGTGGATTTTTTTCCCTAAATCAGAATTTTTATTCATTCCTTACCTCTACAATTTCTTAAAGTCTTCATTAACTCTACTTTTAATTTATGCTGCAAAATTACAGCACATTTTATCACAACCTTGTTTTAACAATTAAAAATTATTCCTATGCCTGGATGAAATAAGAAATAGCAATATGTTTTAAGGTTAAAAAGGTTTTGTTTTTTTTAAACATTCACAATAAGAATAACTATTAGTTAAATAATAGTTATGAACAAATTTTTTTTAAAGATTTTTCTTTCTTGCAAACAAGTGGAACATTTATGAAGAGTAGGGTCAGGTGGGATAAAATGGGTCACTTTTTAGCTATTTTCACATTCAAAGTTTTGTAGCAATAAAATCATAAAATTTTCCTGTTTTTTTCAACTGCATCTTGACATTACATTCCTTGAGGACATTTTTATGTAATTTTAACAATTATTTTTTAATTATAAATTAATTAAACTTAGCTTGAATAGCTTTGACTCATTTTACCCCATCTTGGGGTAAAATGGGTCATAAATGCAAAATGATGCTTAAAGAATATATTTATTAGGAAATACATTAAAATAAAAAGGTGGTCTGTTACATAATCTGATGAACAATACAATATTCAAATTTTAAAGTAGTATTGTTCACAGTTATTGCAAAATGGCTCTTCTAAAACTTTTACAACAGTTTTTTCTACTCTATCAATGTCCTCTTTTTTCAGGAAGAACATAAAAATCCCCTATTCTTGATTTGTTTACATACTTCACATGTATATCAGCACCATCTATATGTGTGATTTGACCAACAAATCTTTTCATAGAATAACCATTTTCCAGGAAAAAGTTCACTTATATTCTTGACCATCTTGCAATCGGATCAATTTGTTGTGGAGCGAGATTTTTTTTCTGTTTATGTTTTAACTGTGGCAGTTTGAAGTTCATATTTTTCTTTTCCAGTCGTCCAATTGTTCTTCATGAAGACGTTCAATTATATCGGGTTCTGTCATTTCTTCTCTAGCTCTGTGTTAGAATCTTTTTCTTTTCTTTTTACAATTAATAATAGCAGCTTTAGTGGTACTTGATTGTACAGGTGGTAGAATTGTTAAATTAACATTGTTTAAATTTAAAACTGTTTATATGTAACAATTTAGAATTAAATTTATAGTTTCAATTTAACAAAATTTACTGCAGTAGACCTATACAAAAAAAAAAAATCAGCTAAGCCTAACTATGACCCATTTTACCCTATCTAAAACAGATTGAAATAAAAAAGAAAATAGTTAATATTTTTCTTATTTGATTGGCTTGAGATGTTTCCCAAAGCTTCTTTTATGAGAAAATACTTCAAATTTTCACTGTTATTTATTAAAATATAGGGATTTTCAGAAGTCAGTAAACCATGTATTTTGCACACTACCATCCACAGCTTGTTAGCAATTCTTCTGTTGGAATATTCATGAAACCAACTTTTTTGAAAATGCAAAATGTTGCCAACATATTGATAAATATTACAAATATTAGTTTAAAAAAATCAATTTCAATTTTATTTACATGGAGTTATTTATAAAATGACCCATTTTACCCCACCTGACCCTACATACAGGATAGAAATAGATCATACTCAATACATTTGTACGATATATTAAAAGTAAGAAATAAATAATTGAAAGACATTAACCAAGAAATTTTAATAAATGAGGCAATAACAATGATAATACAAGATAAATTCAGCTAATACATAGATGCAGATAATAAAAAAATACCATGGATTGACAATCCTATCCTAGGTTCATAAAAGTAATATACTAATAAAAAAATTTTAAATGATAATTTTCAAATATTTCAACACTCAAATGAAATGAAAATAAATGCCAATAAGGCTTTTGTAATTAAATAAACGATTTCAAATTATCATAAAAATAAAAGATTTTTTAAACTTCTGGTATAAAAAAAATTTAACCAATTTCTAAAACTAAAAAAAAAACCTTCAAATTTTCAATTTCCTTTTTAAAATTTCATTACATGCATTTTTTATAATATGCATTTTGAAATACTTTCAATATTCATAAAAATTATGTACTATGCTATGACATATTTACTTTGGAAACTTAAAATGTCTATAAAGTCTCATTTTGCTATATGATGTCAAAAACTAGAACACAAGACTACAATACAAGAAAAACTAACGGGTCATTCATTCCATGACAAATCAACCAAAAAAAAAAATAATAATAAGATTTGACACCCATGGTCACCAATTTTGATGAAACTTGCCACGTTTGTTTCTTTTATATATTTAAGTAAGGGTTCAAAATATTTTTGCTGAATCTCAAATACGTTAGGATTTATAGCCTGTTAAAATTTATCAAAATTTCACGTCTATCAAATTAGGCCTAGCAAACGTAATTGGTTCTTTCGTAGAAAATAAGTTATCTTCCTTATTTACCAACCAATGTAGATGAAAATATTTTATGAGTTCCTCTATCAAAGCAAATTCAAGTACAGTTTGATTCTTTTTTTTTTTATATTTTGATGAACTTTTTAGATTTTCTTTACTGTAAAATGATCTGGTATGTTCACCAAGGGCATGTAATTTCATTGGAGAGCATCCAATTTCATGGAATGAAGAATTATAGTTCATCATTCACATTTCTTTTTTTGTAACACTTAATCGATAATAAATCCCACATCATGAACTTCACCATCTTGGTATTTAAGTTATTTTCATCATTACTGTCAATTTTTTCGATTTTAAATATCTTGTTCCTACATCTCAACTCATAACTTGATTCCGTTCTCAATTTTAAAAGAATAAAAACAGTGTGCGGTCCGCCAAGTTGAATTCTTTTCCCGCGCCAAATTAATTTATCGCCAAATGTGGTAACCTTCTTCATTTTGTAGGCAACCCTAAAACTTTGCCAGAATTTCTAATTTGTGCCAGAATGTCAGAAAATTCATGTTAAATTTCATACAATTTTATGCAGTATTTGCAATTTTCTGTGCTATTTCCAATTTTATTTACTATTTACATTTTTTTGTTACGGCTGTCAATAGAATCGCCGCCATCTTGACACCATTCAAGATGGCGGATATTTGGCGACTTTTTGGATGATTGGCGCAATTTCCCAGTTTGGCGAGAAACCGCACATTGTTCTTAAGTCTTACCAAATAATATTATGTACTAAGCAAAATTGCACACACTTAATTGTTAAACTTGATCCTGTTACAGCTTGAATGCCTATAATAAGATTCCATGAAATAGCAATTTACTCATGAGTTGACTAGAGTTTAGAAATAGTTTTTAAGGTTAAATTAAATTATAACATTTATGCATTGAATAGGTCTTAGAATTAATAAATCTACTCTATTACTTTAAATTATGCACCACCAAATTCATATAATTTTTTTTGTTTAATTTTAAGGCCCTTTTTGCATTTGTGATGAATGAGTCAAGTGATTTCTAATTTTGAAGTCAGTAAAAATAGTGAAGGACTTAAAAAAACCATTAATTTTATTTTTGCATGTGGTAGAGTATATCTTTTAGAATAATAAATGAAAAAAAACTTTTGATTATCCTTTTCACTTTTGATGATAGTCCTTTTACATGAAACTCCATATTTCATTTCTAAAATTTTCAGAATAATATTTCAGGACTTTTCCTGGCCATGTATAAATACTTGCTGGTTTCATTCATTTTTTTTCTAGATTCCTTATACATTAAAGTATACTCAAATATTTTCATCTACATTGGTTGGTAAATAAGGAAGGTAACTTATTTTCTATGAAAGAACCAATTGCATTTGCTAGGCCTAATCGATAAGAAACGTGAAATTTTGATAAATTTTAACAGGCTATAAATCCTAAACTATTTGAGATTCAGCAAAAATATTCCGAATCCTTACTTAAATACATAAAAAGGAACAAACATGCCAAGTTTCATCAAAATTGGTGACCATGGGTGTCATGGTGTGGTTGAATTGAGATGGGATGACCCTAACTTGATTTTCTGAACAGGATACTAGTAATACTACACTAAAATAATAAAAAACTTAATAGATTTTTGTACATCCTGAATATTAAAGGCCGGAAAATCAAGTGAAAACGGATTAAATTTTTTCTTCTGTTCCTAATTATAAAAATTGAGATGGCACAAAACATCAAAGCTTAATAAGTTAGAAACACACACATTGTTACCAGACATTTCAAAAATAGATTGTTTGGGCTCATTTTACTTGTATTAATATTGGTGCATTCAGACACCATCTCTAAAAATAAACAAGGAATGTAATTATTACTTTTCTTTCCATGCTTAAAAACAGTTAACTACCAGCGGAAATTACAGAATTTAAACTAATATATATCTTTTTTCTAAACATAAATAAGAATCTGTATATGCAAATGGCAAAATAACAATCGGAGTTGGAGCAGGAGAATAAATAAAACAATACTGCCAAACTACTTGTAAGTTTTCATATTGAATTAGTGTTATTCTTTACACATATCAAAAATATATCCTATCAGTTTAATCGCCAACTTAAAATGGTGCAACAATTATAACAGTAAAACGCACAACATTACAAAGAATTATTGCAGATTTGCCTATGAAAACAGAGATTTTAAATTACAAGATACAGATCAGAATTAATATAACAAAATTAGCTCATCATTTTTAAATAACACATGTGCTTGTATAATTACCTCATAGGAGCTGACCTTCCTCGCCTAGGCATGCTGATCAATAAAAGCGATAGAACAGTATCGGCAATTCTGAAAAATATCAGACCTCAATTAAAATCTGAAATGTTCTTTCAATGACCTTTCGGACAAAGAACTGGTATAACTACAGAATATATCGCAGAGCAAAATTCGCGTCTCACAAGAAATAAAACTTCCCAACAATATGATAGACGCAATTCTTCACTTCTGATCTCTCTTATCCTATATCTAGAAACAACCAATCACAATAAAGGAATCCAAGCCAATTCCAGAAGATTCCGTGCGATTGCATAATACATTTTACGCAATAATGTTGCATCAAATAATGTTAAAAAAGATTCAAATGCCATACAGTTCAAAAAGGAAATTAAAAATTTGTATTCGGTAAATCGCAGAAAAAAAGATGCAAAGCATAAAATAGATTTGTTTCAGTTCTGAAAATTTTAATATTGAGTACGAATGTTGATTTGGCTGCATTCCAAGATCAAAAGAAGCAATTGAAAAGGCGGAAAAACTCGGTTTATTTCCCTTTAAAATTCTTTTCATTCCCGGATATTCCGTGAAAGAGCTTTTTATATTAAAAACTTCTGCCAGACTTATCAACTTCTGAGGACAATGGTGGGAAAGACTGGATCACTATTTTTGATGCTCACGAAGCACCTTTTCCTTTTACTCTTGAACTTGAATCGACTCAGCCGTTCATTCCATAGCCTACCGTACAACATTGGGAAGATATTTGAAGAAATTTTCTCAAACGGAATTTCAGAGAACTACATCAATTATAACATCATACTACACGAACATTCTGTTTCCAGAGTCCACCGAATTCTCAGAGCGAAAAACGGCATTAACAAAG
>BGPR01002755.1:0-63764 GCA_013235015.1 Araneus ventricosus | reverse complement strand
CCCCCAACCGGGGGTACCAGAATAGACCCGAAAATCTCATCCCTCCTTTACAAGAAGCATGCTGTTCGGTGATCCTATTACCAATTGAAAAAGTAGAAGTAATAGCTGATGGCTTAACCGCTTATTTAAATATAATGGTAGAAAATTTCTATTTTCTCCCATGTTATAAGACGACTGTGGTTATCCATATTCCACAACCAAATTCTATTTTGAACTTATATCAAAATAATCCCTCAGCTTGAGTAAAATGCACACACGTGCTTTTAACCTTTAAGGACCGAATTATTTTGAAATCTACAGTATTTGGAACTCATGATACTAATTCCCTCAAAATTTGGTTTCAGAAAAAATTTACCCACGAGCCATCTGCTGCTCCGAGTGACTGAACTGATTCACGATGGCTTTGCGAAATCTGAAATCACAGATACACTTTTATGGACATAGCTAAAAGCCTTTAATAAATTTTGGCACAATGGCTTGTTATCGAATCTTATTCTACTTGGATATTTAGCTAGATTAATCAAAATACTTGATTTCCTTCCCTTTCACCAATTCCCAGTACCTGTGCTCTTAGGGCTCTATTTTATACCAGACTTGGTTCAATATTCATATATGTTATTCACAAGTCTCCCGAAAATAAGTTAGCAATATCTGCTGACAATAATGCAATTTTTTACAAAACATAAGCACTCACAACACATTATTCGAGCATTTGGGCTGTCTTAATAAATTTGAGCGCTCTGGGCACTGTGGCATGACGAAACTAGGAACCGTAATTAGGAATTTGAGTTATATGCACTCACAGCATAAATTGTATTTTTTATATTTAAAATAAGAACACTACAATTTTACAAATTGTAATACAGCATTTAATATTCTTTAATGTAGTGCTCTAACGTGTGGTTAAGGAAATAAATCTGATGCACTATTATCATATTAGTTATCAGCGTACACAAATACTATTTTATCAATGATAAAAAAAAGCAACTTCTATTAATCTCAAACTTTAGGATCTTCTCACTTATTGTCTCTATGTGTACATTTTTTGAAAATTAACATTATACATTCGATGGCTATCTAGTTACAAGCCCTAATCAATCCTATTTTACTTTTAACATACAGTGTGCCCACTCAAGTTCGTTGTCACCCCAATAATTTCTGAATGGCAAGAGCTATAGTCATAAAAAGTGGGGTCTAGATATAGTAAAGCTGCCATGCGCTACGCAAGGAAACCGCTTACAGCGCCACCTGGCGGCAAAATTCGGAGTTAGGGTTCTTATCTCAAAAATGGTACGATATACGGGAAAAAAAAGTCAATTACAAAGTTGTTCAGCATCATCGATTTAGTAAGAGAAGACACCTTCTGTACAGTAATGTTAAAAATAGAAGGCATTAAATGCATATTTGTTTGGTTCGCAACTCCCAAAATTGTAACGCGACATAAAGTGGAAGAAAAGAGAAAAGTTAGGACGTAATATCCAATTTTCTAGAGGATTTGCAGTTGAGTGACCTCCGGAATGTATGGTTCCAACACAACGGCACCTCTCAACACAAGGTATCAAGTGCCCAACAGTACAGTCGGGACACATTCCAGCAAAAAATCATCGGGTATGGTGGTTGCGTAGAATGGCCTTTTTTCTGTGGGGATACATCAAACAGCGAGTGTATGAAACCCCTCCACCAACATTGCAAGAACTTTAAAACTGTATTACAGATGCTTGTGCCAGCGTGTCACCTGCCATGCTGTACAATGTGCAGTGGGAAGTGTAGCGTTGCTGAAAGACACCATTTTGAGCCTCATTTAAATTAATTAAATGAGCCTCATTTCCGGCAAGTGCAGTTTTGTTCAACGTGATCAAACAAATGTGCTTTTCATTTGCATCATTTTTGTGCGCAAGATGTTTTTTTGTAATAAATCGATGATGCTGAACAACTTTGTATAATCGACTTTTTTTCCCATATATCGTACCATTTTTGAGATAAGAACGCTAACACTGAATTTTGGCGCCAGGAAGCGGTTTTCTTGCGTAGCGCATGGCAACTTTAATATATCTAGATGCCACTTTTAAGACTATAGCTTTTGCTGTTCAGAAATTATTGGGGTGACAATGGACTTTAGCGAGCACACTGTATTTAAAATTATAATTAAAAATTTTTTGATCCAAAATTAAAGTAAAATTAGTTTAGTAAACTTTTAGCCGCCCTTGGATCATTTCCATCTCTGGGCTACAGCTCAATTAGCCCAATGGATAAGATGGCCCCGGATCCGATTCTTGGCTAGAGCTTATGGACTAGAAATTAAAATCAACCCAAATAACTCCAGTAGATTCATAGCCAACTTATCCTCCTGATCTTGTCTAATGTGGACTTTTCCTTGAATAAAGAACTCGCTCATGAGGAAATGATTCTCAAGTTCTGAGAAGTGCAGTGATGAAGGCACTGGAGGTGGTGGCAAGAGGAGACTTGCAATCCACATTTACATCTTTATATGAAGGATGCATAGCTGTACATAGAATAGTGGTGTTACGTACATTGATAACAAATGGGTACAGTGTACATAAATCCAGCAAGTACTCAAAGCCATGACTGTGGATACAGTTCAGTGGACCCCTTGTAAATGGGAATACTATTTTAAATACATTCCCACATTATGTCTCCTTTGAAGGAGGACATTGACGGTTAAATGGCTAAAGGTTGTTAGTGCCACACTGGGAATGTGGGATTGTTAAAATCCAAGAACTAGTTGCTGGACATTAAATTTTTCAGATAGCCACAGGGCAAATACTTTGATGAGTTAGTGGTACAGTGGATACTCAACCCCGAGATTTTCGATGTATTATATTCTTTAAATACATTGAACCCATTCATGGAACTATACATATCCATGGGAGCTATAAATATCAGTGTATAAGTTAAACATTAACATTTATCCTTGACTTTATAGCGGAGGGTGATAAATGCTTCCCACATTCCTTGAGTTTGCTACACTAGGCAGTCGTGTCGTAAGCCGAGCCTTCTTTTTCCCCTCTGTCTCCAGCATTAGCATTGCACATAAATATATAAAATTGTATACAGGTATATTAAAAAAAAGTGTAGGCTACAAAGTTAATAGTAAGGATTTTTACATAATATGACATATATAAAAAAATATCGCACAAAATTCAAAAGTTTCTAAGTAAAAAACATTACTTTTCAACATATTTTCTTAAATTAAAAAAAAAAAATTGGTTTAATGTAAATATGAAGCTAACCATTCTTGTAGCCCATTTAATAACGAACAAGACAAAAAAAGTTGAATTGGATCCAATCACTAGCGACAGAGATAATGGTTGTTTTGTAAATATTGGCATTTTGGACCTTTGAGGGGGGGGGGGAAAGCTCCAGGGGGATTTTTGTAAAAATGCTCCTCTGGTAGGGGTCTATCAATAGGCTAAAATTGAACTACACATTTTTTTCCAAAGTTGAGTGTTTTTGAGTTTTTATCAATGGAAACACTAAATAAAACAGGTTCCATCTGTATTCATCTTCTGTAATAAAATACATTCTGGAACTTTTTGAATGTAGTAGTTTAATAGTCAATTTAATGAATTTTCTTTCAACTTGCTCAGACGGTACGATAGTTAATTTTGTACCAAGAAGGAATAGTAAAGCATTAAAAAGAAAGGGTGGCCACTACGCCTATTATTCATAGAGTGTGAGACAATACACTGAATAAAAGACTTAATGTGCACACAAAGCAATTGTAACATTTATTATATTCAATGCATAAAAACCACGCAGAATGCATCTGAGATACTGAATTAAAGACTACAAGTCTAATTTACACATTATTAGCTTTCATACACAAATAAGCTCACAGATTCTTTTGTAGAATTTTAAGTGAAAAATTACTCTCAACTATTTACAAAGGTGTTTTTCCATTGGTAGGAAACAATGACAGTTGTCTTTTTAGTCTACTAAGCCAATTGGCATTTTCTATACTATCTCACAAAATAAATCATTCACTAAATTGAGAAGAATATAATAAACTTATGATGGATACAAAACTGGAAATGATAAAACAAATAATCAACTCAAACTTAGATTTCATATACTTATAATTAATATTAATATCAGAATAAACATGAATAGATGATTATAATAAAAGTTAAATTATAAAATTATGTTACAATGCAAGAAATTTAGCAAGTAAATTTTTTAAAAATTAACAAGCATTTTTCTATATCTGCACAGATCCAAAAATTTACAGTAGCTTAATATGATCAATTCATAATACACTGAGAGATTTGCTAAGTTACACTTATGTAAATATGTAAGAAATTTAGTTGCAGAGCTTACTGACCATTACATGCAAAATAAAAGCCTGCATGAATAAATACAATATGGACACAAACCTAAGTGATGAGAATAGAAAATAAAAAGCAAGACAAAGATAGATTAACATACTCTGCATGAAAGTAATGGTAAAGCTACATAGTTTAAAAGCGCACTTTTGTAATATGTGTCTAAGATGAGAAACAATCATGATAAACATTACAATGATAAAAAATACATGACAAGGAACACAAGATTTTAATATAAAAACACACTTTTGCACTCTTTATTTCTTAAATAAATGAAATTTATAGATAATATTAGAATGAAACAGAATACAAATATTCACACTCGAAAAAGAACTCATACCACTAAAGAAGTGCAGACACATACGTAAATGATGAAAATTTCAGATATGCAATAACATTGCTTTGTATCCCCACAAATACATATTATATTTACTTTGATAGAATAGAAATTTCCTAAATACAAAGTAACTTCAACAATTTAAATTTTATCAATTAATATTTTTGATTAAAAGAGCACTTAAGACACAAAGCAGTATTACAGAAAATTCTTAGACATATGGAACGAGTTTTTGTAAAGAATTCAAACAAGTTTTTATATAAATAGTAAACTTCTATTAAAAAGTTGCAATATAATTCCACATTTGAGTTTTTAAATTTCACATACTTATATTTTATGAAATTTTCAATTAAATGAAAATTCTCAAAATGTTTTGAAAGATTTTATACAAATTTATAAATATTTGAAAAATTAATAAGAATTTATGTTAAATTTGCTTCACTTCTGGAGACTTTAAATTGCTATCTCTTATGTATTTGTCCATTTTCTTGTGCTATGAATTTATTAAAAATGAACATTTGTTTCATTTTAAGTTGACAGGTTTTAAAAAATGATAATATAATGTAGTTATAAGCCTTTAATAAATAGACTTAATGGTAAATCCCTAGAAAAGTTAGATTTTAACACAGTTATTTTGGTTTGCTGGAAACTTTTAAACAGTCACGTAATTTAATAATAATCAAATATAAGCAAAATTTCAACATGAAACAATTCATATAGATTGCAAATTTTAAGTTTTGAAAATTAGGCCTTGAATGAATTTTTCATGGGATTGCAATTAAGCTCTAATTTTTCAGAGAGGCATGTTCCAAAAGATGTTCTTTACAAATTAAGCAATTGACCATGTATATTTGCTCTGAGGAATTGCAAATATTTCTGAATTGCATATTTTTGTAATACTGCTTTATAATAAAAGATACTTATGAATATCACTAGATAAATTAGCACACACTTGAATTAAAGAACAGTAAACTTGTTATAGGAAAGTACTTCATTCTAATGCAAATTTTTTAAAGATTATCTTAAAACTGAAAAAATAGGTCATAATCTAGGAACTGATGATAAGTAATCAAAAAATGTACATACACACATAAATATATTTCAAACAAACTCATTTGGTTATTTAATCACAATATTTTTGGTAATTATTAACAACTATAGAAGTTGAGCAGGAGACCACCACAACCTTTCGTGAATGTGACATAAGGCAATCTAGAAGGAAACAACTGTTCATACTTTGGGCCTGAATAAGATTTGCAAAACTATCTGCATTACTGATTACTAAACTGAAAAACGGTGAATAAATAGTTTCACAGCAAACGTTTAACACTTATAAATCTTGAAATTCCTTAATGATAAAATACTCAAAATTTTTACTGGATTGTTTAATTAATTTCCAGAATGGATGATGAAAAACATCAGAAAAATTATGGCAAAACAAAACTATCAAAAAACCCAATAAGTTTAGAGGAAGCAAAAATGACAATAATAAAGTGAATTTTATAAATGTCTTAAAAGCTTTAGATCATATTTCTTAAATGTGTAGCAGAAGTAAGCGATGACAATGGCAACATGCATAGTTTTTGCAATTTTTAAAAAAAGACAGTTGCTTGAAACAATAAAGTGCAAAATAGCGAACTGCACTTGAAGATAAGAGAAAATGAGTAGATATTCTTAACAGCAAACTTGCAACTCAATACATGATATCCATGAAAATTGCCTCGAGACAAAGACTGAGGAAAAATTGAAATTATACTTAATCCAAACTAAAGCCTAAATACAGCATATATTTATGCAGTGAAAACCACGCTGAATCAAAACAAAAGCAGATGTACAAATGGCGTCTACTCAAACTCTAATCAAGAATTGTCATTCTAAATTTGAAGACAATTAGTTGCTCAAATACAGCAAACATATGGATATATTTATGTGACCAAAAGGAGAAGATACATATTAATAATGCTTTATATGACCCTGAGGAGGTTAAGAAACAGCGATGTGAAAAACTGGATTTCTTTGCATAACGTGTTATTGCATAATGCATAAAGGACACAAAAAGTATCTAGTGTATATAAACGGCAGAAATACACTGGAAAATGTAAATTCTACACAGCAGTTACATGTATAACATTTAGAGTAAATTATGCAATATGGAATCAAATTACAAATGCCACTATCTGGCAAACATTAATGAAACATGAACATGCCTAATAAAACTAAGATTGCTAATTAGACAAATAATATGCCAGTCAGAGATAACATATATGTTTTAAACAGCAAGTGCTAAAAACAGCAACAGTCTAACAATCAATAAGTATATTAATGCGTACAGGTGGAAAAATCCTAAATGAAACAGTTCCCTAGAAGTAATGTATTCCGTATTTGAAAATGAGTAACATACCACCATTACGCTTTTATATATTTATATAGTGTGTGTATATATATATATGCATACATACATGTATATTTATATATAATGAATCACATATCAATTTTATTTCCTCATCGAAATACTACTTTGCACTCACAGTATAAAACCCCAAGGCAACATACAACATCACCAACGTATCAAAGATACAGAGGTAATATATGCCAAATATTAAGTGATGCACAATAAATACAAATCTATCTACTTTGATATAAATCCATTAAACAGTACAACAGGTTATATTTGTAAGACTAGTAAAGCTAACACCAGTAATATCACTATACCAACACACATCATGTAACAGTTGGTATGAATCATAAGATTAATAAAAAGTATACTTTAACACAGAACTAAGAATGAAATGCAATGCACAACACAGATCACAAATCTAGAATGAAATGGTGAAAATGGAGCTAGAATGAAGAAAAAGTTGGAGAAACAAACTGTTGCTACAATAATATAAATGTACTTCTACACTGATAAGCAACAATGCGAAATAATGAGAATGCGTGAATATACCAATAGATATAAAAACACTACGAAAAATTTACACAAATTTGTCTCTCTTTTCAGTAAATCTTTCTCCAGTACTTTTAATAGCACATCATGGAGGGCAAATGTATATCACATAAAGAGTCCACTGCACAAAATACAAATATACATAATAAAAAAGCAATACAAAACTTTACCAAAAATTAATAATTTAGAATAATTCACATTGTAAACTACAATATTCACGCTACAGATAATGCATCACTGGCAGAAAAGTTCAAAGCTAAAACTATGTCAATCAGAAAATGATGTATTTTATTCATAAAAATAAAAACTACTACATTTTAATAATTTCTTTACCAAACTATCCATTGTGCCGATATTAAAAAAAGACCAGAAGTAAAAGATTATAATATTAATTTTTTTGAAGAATTAAATTTATGGCATTAAAATTGTGTATTATTTACTTAATGCAAATCACCAAGTGAGAATTCCAAGGATGTTACTTTTTTTCTTTACAGCAGAAGTTATAGAAACACAGACCTAATGTTCATTTAGTTTTTACTTTAGATGAATTTCGCTTTTTGAGATAACAAATCAGAACATACTAGTTCCTTCTTTTTAAACCTAAGAACAATTTTTGAAATTTAAACTTTCAATAATTCCATTATGTTTAGTTGCCATGAGGGATTTAAGAATTACTAGCAGAAATAATATAAAAAAAATCCTTTTGAGCTTTGATAAATTTGCCAATATATTCTACATTTCCTTTTTATTATTATATTTCATTTAAATTGATTCAAAACAAAAATATAAGAGTATTTAATAGAAGAAAGTAACATAAGAACCCACTACACAAAATAAAATAGAATATTTATGAACTCTGTTTACACTGATATACCCCTTCTTAATTAAATATTCTTCTTACTAGGTTTCCTATAACAATTTTTAAGGAACCAAATAAATGCAGTTGTTGATTTCAACATGATCAAATTCATAACAAAATGTTGCAGATTTTTTTTCTCAAACAAAATGAAACCACTACCTATTTTGCTTTATCAACTTAGTTACACTTTTAATTTTATACCTATCCAAATTAATGTCATTAAATAAAACTTATTATACATAATTTTTAAGATAATGAACCAGAAAAATTATTTCAAATGATATATTTTAAATTAATGATAATATATAAACAAGATGTTCATAAGTTCTTAAATCACCGATTTCTTTTACAGCATAAATAAAAAAGATACCTAAATCAAATTTAATTCTCCCCATAACAGTAGAAAACATGTTGTTTTTCATGCCAGTGATGTAAATAATAATAGTTACTAAATTTTCATCCAATATAGACCATATTTTATTTAGATTTCAAAATTAAAAAAAAAAAATTCTTGCAATGTGAACTACTTCATTTTGAGCATTTTTTCAATCATTTTTACAGAACCTGAGGATGTCGTTAATCTCAGTAATTAAACAAATTGGCACCTAAAACACTAGCTCAAAAGCTAATAGTATATTTACAGTTCTAATAATAATAAAAAGCAAAACAGTGTAATATTTTATTTCTCAAATATATGCTATAATTATTATAAAATATACACAATAGTGTGAAAATCATAAAACAATTAACATTATCATGAACTATGCTTTTTGTGACCACTCCATAAAAATAAATTACTATTGGACAAAAATTTGAGATTTAATTTTATTAAAACTCACTGACCAATAACTTGAGAATTTTAGGGCTTAAATTTTATTTACTGTCATTTTCTCAAACAGATAAATAATTAATTGTATGTTCTAAGTTTTTCTTAATTTACAATTATAGTTGTAGCCAATTAACTCTTTAACTTTATGAATTCTATCATAGAGAAAAATTATTATGCACATATGTCAACTTATTTTATGAAAGTTATTCAATTTTCCATTTTCTTTTCCCATGCCCAATTTCTTATTAAAATTACACTGCAAGTGAAATTAAGAAGAATTTATTGCTTTATGGAGTGAGCACAAAATATCAAATGCATCATTATGTTATCGAGCATAAAAAATTTCAACCAACTAAAATTTTTAAATATATCACACTTAGATAACACATAGCTCCAATTAATTTTTTATTCAATAACTCCTAGACAATTCTAATGTCTAAGAATGATTGTTTTATATAAAATTCAAGTAAAGCCACTAGGACAAACAAATGCATAGATATCTATTTATTCATATAATCTGTCCTTAAAAGGCAAAATATAGGTACCAATATTAATAAATTCTTAATAAATTTCTTAAAAAAGTCATGCACTGAATTCAGTAAAACACAAAGACTGAATTCTCTAAAGAGTTATTTCCATTTTGGAGGTGGTTATCATAAAAAAAAATATATATTTTAGTACTTTTTACAACACGAGCGAAATAAATATGAAAAAATAACAACCTCAAAGTATCATAAATTTAAGTATAATTACAACAGACAGATACTTAAATTGTTATAAGCTTATTAAGAATATAAGGAAAGAAATATAGTCTCAAATAATTTGGGAAAAACATTTTGAAATAATACTTAATAAATCTAATAATAATCATTTTAATAACTACAATAATAATCTACTTTCAAAAATGCACTACATTTTAATTAATAAAATTTGTCATGGTCCCAATAGTGAAGTGTTATCAAAGGATGACCATTAAGAGGAGGAGAAAAATTAAAAATAAGTAATCAAATAACATTCTCCTTTAAAGAAATTATCAAAATGTAGAGAATTTCAAAAGAATTAATATTCAAAAGCACATAGCATGCAAATCAATAATTTAATCTTTTCTATAATAAAAATAAAATCTCTGAAGTTAGTAAGTGTGTGACTCATTCAAAGAATGTAAATACTATTTTGATTTACCGATGCAAAATAATTATTGAATTTGAACACACAGAATCACCAACCAGTTTAAATAAATATCAATTAAAACTACACAACAAACTTAACTTGAAATATGAAATAATGAAAAAAAAGATACACCGATACTAAATAAAGCAAACAAAGCAACTAAAACTCAGATTTGCTTTTAAAGCTATCTGGTAAGGGGGAAATCACATACAAACCTAAAATAATATGCTTTTCAAACTAACCCATAACCAAAACATAACTTTAAAAGAAAAAAACAGAGCTTTCTGAAAACTTCAAAGGTAATATCCATAAGATGATGCTACTTATTTAAAAAATATGAGAAAAAATTCTTCACTCACATTCATATCTAAATACACTAGAAATTCTAACCTATTTAAAACTATGTAATTATATTCTATCTAAATACACTACAAAATATAATACACTTTCAAACTCTAATGTCAATAGCCAACCAGTTTAGCTATTAGGTGTAAAAGTGATGGTTGTTAAAATCACAATAGGTGAATAATGACATTGAAAAATGGTAAAAAGTTCACACTCTGCACAAAACACTCCATTTTTGTACACTATAAAAATAAAAGTCTAATTGCAGCCCATTAAATAATAGCTATTTACATTCATAAATGAAGACCAATCAGTTTAAAACTTACACTCACATATATACAATTTATTTACATAGAAATTTATGCATGCTAATACATCACGTCAGTCAATGTACAACAAGAGAAACGAAAGTCGAAAACTTATCCTGCATTTTTTTGTTGACTATGCACAATGTAAGTGCACAGTTCAAACAAATTTTAAAAGAAAAAACTTGGAAAAAAAAAAAAAAAGAGAAAGAAACAGCACACATCAACAAACATCACAAGTTAGCTTGTATTTTGGTCACAAATAATGCAGCCTGTTCATTGCACGACGGCTTTTCTTAAAATTGCCGGAAACATTGTATAAAATTTGCCCATCTACTATCACTGAAATACGGAGTATCCTAAGTAGACAATGCAACACTTCAACCAAACAATTCCAATGGACAATTTACTCTGGAAACATTTGGTACAACGGGTTATAGGAAGCTTTTGCAGGACTCAGTGGGTTAAGACTGTAGCTAAAAGGCGGAGGTGCCAGAGCTGGAACACTAGGAAAGGGAGCTATGGATACAGCAGATGCTGGTAAAACTCCACTGGCTGGATTGGCTGATGCTGGTTGAAGATGAGCGGGTAAGGGGTGCGATGCCGAGTGAGCTGATGCATATGGTACAGTAGCTGTTATGGATGAGCGGCTTGAACTGTGATGATGATGAGCTGGTGGTGGAATAGGAAGTTGTGCAGTGGAAAATGAAGCAGATGAAAGTTGTCCTGGAGTAAGCACATATTTTGGGGGTTGGCTGGGAGCAGAAAGGTATCCTTGATGTGACAAGTTAGATGTCACATACACAGCAGGTCGGCAATAATCTCTGAAAATGAAAAATATTGATCAGTGTCATAAATCAAACTTAATGCTAATTAAATAATAATTTTAATGAATTATCTAAAAATTTGAGCAACATCAATTCAATAATTTACAGAGAAATGAAATTTCACTAGAAAATAAATACATAACCATGATTGTACAGTGATTCGTAATTCACTTACATTCATTTCAACCAATAATATATATTACCTCTGTCCGAAAATATGGTATACATTTTAAAAACATTACAGATTAATGGATAAAATAAAAAATTTAGTAATCAAGTAGTCTTGCTTGTATCTATCTGGCAGTAACAGTTAAATAACACGACAGTAAAAAAAAAAGCCATTTTATTTTGTATAAACTAACGTTTGATGTATTTACAATATCAGCAGTTTTGAAGAAAGTAGTGTTACATTGCAGAGAAAGAGTAACAAATTGATGCATTTGACTGACATTCTTATAAAAATCTTCATATCAATAAGGCAAAATTCTGTTGTGAGGGACAGCCAAAATTATACTAAATTAATTATACAATATACTAAACCAGCGAATTTAGTATATTGTCAAGAAGCCCTAAGCAAGGCTATTTCCACTTTAAATGAATTTACTTTATATTTTAAATGACGTTTATGCATACTATCAGTAATCTTACTTTATTTAACTAAAATAACAATTATTTGTAAATGTACATTATAAATTTTGAGAAAAATTATTTTGAAAAGCATACCATATTTTCAGACAGAGGGAATATATATTTATTTGAGCATTTATACCATTTCCATTTTTTCAGTTCGATGTTCCGTCATTAACCCCTTCACATACGATTTTATTTAACCTCCCAATAAGATGCAACCACCGATTTGGGATATTTATTATTATTTCAATCTATTTAAGATGGTAAAGGATACTTGAGACATTTAAGCATGTCCAGGTGATTTTTGTATTTAAAATTAATTGTTACTTTGACTTTATTACCAATTTAAATATAAAAAATCCTGTAATTCGATGCGCGTGTCAGACTCGTCATTGTAAGCGAAGGGGTTAACCCTTAGAGGACAGCAACCAACCTCTCAACGCTACCAAGCAGCTGGTACGCTCACGTGACAGTTGTTCTCAAAGGGTTGAAAACACAACTTTAAAGTTGTTAATTAGCTTCTATTTTTTTTTTTTTTTAAAATTTGGCTTTCTTACTTTGTAAGAAAGCCAAATTATTTTTTTTGAAAGGCTGAATTATGGTAGCAGCTTAAGTTTGGTTTATTATCTTTGGAATCTTGGTAGCAGCTGATTTAACAACTGGTCATTACTGTTTCATATAAAATACTTGTTGGGTTTTTATTTTTCTCTGCTTTGGAGTGAGGTTCCGCATCATTGAATCTTTAAATAATAATAATAACATAAAATACTGGAAATATAAAACCAGTTTTTGAGTTTAAAAAGGGGGAAAAAAAACCCCAATGGTTAAAACGTTTATCAGAAAAATGGCAGTAATTAATATTTTTGATACATTTAATTAATAATTCCTAAATGAGAAAAATATTTAACAATTTTGTCCCTGAAAAATAACACAGCATAAAAAAAAAAGTAAAATTAAAAGATTTTAGTAATTGAAAGAAATGAGAATGTTTTAAAGCCACCACAAATCAATTGATAAAAATACAAAGTACGTTTTAAACAAATTCATCCCAATAAAATTGTGTCAAAGAAATACAACCTACCGATACAAATCAGCCTGTGTTGATAAATACAAAGGCTGGCCAACATGTTGTAAAGGTGAAAGATGGGCCGATGTCACAGTAGGTAAATGACGTCCAGAAACAGTACCTCTATTGGAGGGTACAACCACACTCTTCTAAAAAACAAAACATGAAATACTTTGTACAAGGCTTATTTTAAATCTATCATGCATCTTTTTAAAAATTTTACAGCAAACTAAATAAATTTGAAAATTTCATTTTTGAATTTGCACAGCTGAATCAATGTGTAATAAAGAAAATGTCCACCCACGCAGCAACTACCTTGGAGAATGAGGTTACACAAGTAAATTCCCCCCTCCCCATAACTATAAACATTATGTACCAAAGCAGTGATTTAGGAATGAATGCATGTCAGCTTTCTAATATGAGCAGTAATGTATCTAGACGCAAAGCAAGTGTTACAAAAAATCAGATGAGTAACTTTTGCTACGAAAATATTTAGCCAGTTTTCTTTTTGAATTTGCTAATGCAAACATTATTTGATCTATACAAATTCAAATTTGAGATAAAATATTTTCTCATAAGTTGCCACCTAAGCAATACAGTCGAAGCTTGTTATAACGACCACACATTATAAAGACCAGTGATAAAACCCCAACTGTGTTTCCATATGTACTATATGTCATTTTACTTCTGCTATAATGACCGTCCAGTGTCGTCTAATCCCAACACAATGTCCGAATTCAGCGGACACTCTTCTCGGTATTTTTAAAAAATTCCTTCATTTTCTACTTTAAAATCTATTTTTAATTGATAAAATTTTATTTTTAATACCAATGATAAAAAATAATTTGAGTATTTATTTGGAATCTCTTTAAAAATAGCCTAATTTTACGGAACTGCTGAACGTGAATGTGTACATTTTTTAATTATATCCACTATAACGTCCTTTTGCTATGGGACGCAGAGGGTCGATATAACGAGTGTCGACTGTAAAACCTAGTTAGCAGCTCTAGTTGTGGAAATCATTCAAGTAAATAGTTCTGATATCGCATTCAAGAACAGAGCTAAGGATGATTTTACAAGACCCTAGATATAAGTCAGTCAGATAACATTACAGCTGTGATATTAAATTTGGTAATATTAAGATAGGTTTGTCTTTGTTCATTGCTGAAAAAATTGCATTAGTAATGGCACTTTTAGTTCTATGGCAATTCTTTAAATTATAAGAATCTATATCTTATCACATAGATTTTGCTTATCATGTGCACTATTGAGACATGAGCTTATGATTTGTGATAACACATAATCGCACAACATGCAGGATGAATCTTAAAGACAACATACCTCTTTGCTACGAAGAGGAGAACTACTACATTTGATAAGCTTCTCGCCTTCTAAATTTTGAACTTGTTGTTTAGAATAATACTGATATGAATCTTTCTCTGTAACTCCTGGGTGCCGGTTTGAAACAGATGTCACAGTACTGGATGATACACTATTTTGAGTAGGATTACATTCTGAATAATGATTAGTTGAAGAGTGTGATTGTTCACAATATTCATCGTCAGCTAATATTTCTTGCTTTGTAGATACAATTACACGACCAACATACTGTGGTTTTGCTTCAGAATATTCTTGATTCTTCACTTTTTCAAGAAGCCTTTTCTTTTGAGATGTTGCTTGATTACTGGAAAGAAATTACAATTATTATTTAAAAAAGAAAAACTAAGAAAATGAAAAGCACAAATTTTTAGTGATTCATTTAATAAATCAAAACGGACAATTTGTTTAATTCCAATGTTTTAATTTGAATTTATTTTCGTTACTTTTAAGTTAAAACATGGTTCATTTCTGTTAGTTAAATACATCAAATGGTCGTAAATAAATACATTGTTACGGATCTTATTTCTTTTGAGGACTTCATTGCTGTATGATGTTACTCAATAAAAAAAAAAAAAAAAAAAACTTTTTACTTTTTAAAAATGTTTCATCATGATACATGTGGATAGTAGTGTTTATTCTTAACTAGCAAATCACCCATCATGATATGACGTGTGCAAATTGCCTCTTCATCCAAGAGATTTCTCGTCAAATTTGACGTGTTTAAATAGATACATATGCAAAAGAAAAGTTTAACATTGATTGAAAACAAATAAAATAAACATATATTTTATGACAGGAAATATATATTTTTTATTTGCATATTATTTACATATTTCTTTATTCAAAAAACCTCTTGGTCTAAAAAAATCTAGTAGATATGATCTAGATAGATAGAAAATCTAGTTTCAAAACAAAGCACTTCTCTGCTTGTCAGACGTTGCCCAAAAATATTATCAAATTATATCATCACAATTGCAATATATATTCCGATGCATCGTGCGGTCCAAACTATATCACAAGCACGAAATAGTACTACCTCAACTTACAACTTTCTATTAAAAAAAGGAAATTAATTTGAAATACATGATTAATACAATTTAAAATTTCTTGGAAACTGATCATAGCGAGATAAATTTTATATCAATCGATAGAAAATTTTGTTTCACTATTTTAGAGCTATTGAATCTGAAATTAGAAAGACAATTACTCTTTTAAATTTAAAATTACTGAAATTTAGGTTCTCTAACAATGAAATAATGCTGTTTAACTTATCACAGCGCTATGGCGAGAGTTTTATTGTTGGTGACGTCAAAGTGTTACCGAGAGATCTGGGCTATTATATTAGTAATTACAATTGTTGTATCAAAATGCTTGTTAAAATTACCTATTGTTTATTTATAAATTATGAATTCTTTATTATAAAACTGTCAAATATCAAAACAAATCATTACTGCCATTTTTAGTTAAAAAATTGTCAATTTTTTTCTCCCATCCTGTACTCATTTTTAGATCCAATTTCTCTTAAATCAAATTTTTATTGTGATCCTGTCAGCTTTGAATTAGCTTTAAAAGTGCAGATGATAAAAAAAAAAGCTTACCTTTTAAAATATATCACACACACACAAAAATAAATAATCTCCTACCTAATAATGTGTACATATTTAGGAATATAATATTTATATGAAGAGTAATTTCACTAGCAAACTAATTTATAAGCTTCTATTGAACTTTAAAAAAGGAATCCATATAGGCATGCTAGCTTTTCAAAGCTAGGAAAACTTTCCTTTTTTTTTAAAGCAACTACAGCATAGAATTCTGTGAATTTGGATCAAGACAAATTGCCTGTTTGACTAACTTAAAGATTAACTGAAGACAATACATCTGGAAAGTACTTAATTTAATACAGTACAAAATGTCAAATACTACATAAAACTTAATTACAGTTATACTAAAGAGAAAACTACGTTAAAAAAATCCAGCAACTTACCTTTTTTCTTTTTGTGGCTCAGGCTTGATTACTTTTCCAATAACAGATGCTGTGAAGTGAGGCAGTGGTTGTAAAGGGCTGTAATAACCTTCAGAATCTGAATCTGGAACAGTCACACAGCTAATAACATTTTTACGATTCTGCTGTGAAGTTCCTTGAGGAAGACCTCTGCATAAATCTAAGGTGTGAAAATAAATATTGTAATCAGCATAAATCACATTTTGTGTAACAGTAAGTATACACTGATAAATACAATATAATTATATTTTGTAATTTCAAGAAAACATTTGTTAATGCAAAGCGAAACATAAATTTTAAAGTTAAGGCAAAATAACACATACTAGATTTGGTTGTTGAACGCTGAACACAGCACAATCCACTTTCATCTTCTGGCGTTAAGGATAAAACACTCTCACAGTTAGTTGTGGATGACACCTCAGAAGCACAGATGTTGAGACTTTTAGATTTAGCCAATTTATTGGAGTCACATGCCTTGCATTTCTTTTTATCACAACTGGAAAAAAATAGAGTTTCACTTGCATTTTCTAATTTAGTCTTAACAAATGCCAAAATACCAGCCAACAACAACAGGCTTGCAAAAGAGAGGTGAACACATATATATAAGTAATAAATTCAATTTATCTGTACCTTTAAAATAAATTCTTTTTATCTGTGCCTCTCAAAATGTAATAGTTGTAACACTAACTGTCTTGAACTGCTGCCCTAGCAATTAATTACTGTATAGCAATATATTTTAACTGTATGTTTTCTTTTTATTATTGAAGGAATACAAGATTTTGTAGCAAAATTCCAGAGCACAGAATAAGCAATCTGATTCCACCTAGCAAATTTATAATTGAGAGTTCAGGTCAGCGGAAGAAAATCATTGTATTGTCTCTATGTGTATCTTATTTTTTATGAGACAAACATAATTTAATACATAAAAAACTTATAATTTATGGGTGAGATAACTAGAGTAAAATTTTTATTTTCACATACTAAGCACGTTTCATGGGTTGAAATTGATTATATCTGATATATACATAAATTTTTAAAAATTATAACTGTGTTACTAAGAAATCAAAATGTTTTCAGTAAATGTCAGCAGAGAAACTTAAAAAGAAGTTAATCAAAGACGCATATCTTACCGTATAGATGATTCTACTTCTTCATCTGAATCGGAACTGATGGTAATTACACTTACAACAGGACTTGGTGTATCATGTATTATGATGGTAGGGCGTTGTCGCTCTTTATCAGATGTAGAAACAATTAGTTTAGACCTATGAAAAAAATATTATTAGAAAAAGAACTCTAAAAATTATAATTTTCTCCTATTCTCCAAATAAAACAGGGTTGCAAAATAAATAGACTATTAATTCGAAAGTAAAAACAACTTCATCTAAAAACAGAATGCATTTATATTTAATGTGAATAATAATCAAAAAATAATTTAAAATAAAAATTTCCAGTGTAGCAATTTTCAAAAATTTAAGCAACAAAAGATGCACACACCTTTTTCCTAAATATGATTAAGTAATACTATTATTTAAAACTCTCACTGACCCTGTCAAATTGAACTGATCATCCAGGAATTTATGTGCAATCAATCAGGATTACAGATAAATAAGGTAAATATATTATAGACTTTTAATTTCCTTTCTAATGTGATACTTAAAAGTAAAAGTTCAGTTATTTAAGAATTACAAAAAAAGTAAAGGAATGTTTAGCAAGATTTGGCAGTGTATAAATGTCGATTGATTAATATAAGAATTAATTAAAACACATGAATATATGATTAAATACACACATGAACAAACTGTGTGAGGATTTCTAACCTATGGTGCTTTTCATATGCAAAAAAAGTAAAGCAAAAATTAATTCCTAGAGATATTTTATAGTAACAGTACTTTTATTCAATTTAAAATAAGTATTTTAGGGTAAAACAAAATTAAATGTTAGAGGGACAGATACCAACCTTTCCTGATTTTTGGATGAACGAGGAATATCCCACTGATTAATTGGAGGACAGCAGCTTTGATTTGTTTGTAAATCATGAGAATTTTGCATATTCGAGTTACTTTCCCACTTAGGAGGTGTGCTTTCTTTAACTCTTTTCTTAACAGGGGACAGTTGACAGTTGCTTACATCTTTTTCCTTTGCAGGCCTAAATGTAAGAAATAATAATAATAAAAAATGTACAGGCTTTGTAAGCAATTTTTCAAGCTGAAAGTACATGGATATCTGTTACAATAAATATCAGCATTCTTAACTTTGTCATAAAAACATAAAATTTTTCCTTAAACTGCAATATTGGTCTTTTTTTTGGAACACTACCATTTTTACTAATCATGTTGAATAATTTATTGATTAATAAAATTATTTTCTTAACACATTTTTGACATGAAGGAAAATTTTTTAGTAAAGAAATTTTAACTAAACAATTCATGCATTTCAAATTAATTTCAATATAATTAAAATTCTCAAACTTAAATTTTGTTACTGGTACATCTTGCAGATATTTGCACAGTTTAACAAACTTTTATTGAAAAATAAAAAATCTATTAAGTCTCAAACTCATGTGAACTGGCAAACAATTTACACATGTTTAGTAATAATTAATTTGATGTTTAAAACATTTAAAAAAAAAATGATTAATTTTTCAAATTCTAGTAAAATTTAAAAACAGATATAAAGAGTTAGCTCTTTTCCAGACACATAATATGCTTTAAATATTTTTCACATTTTTTAAATCTTTAAAAACTTTTCCTTTGAAAATAACTTTTTCACAATCAAATTCTTTTACCTAACCTTTTCACAATCAAATCTATTTACCTAAGTTTAGTCTGGCGCTTAGTAGATGTACTGATACTTGAGCTGCTAGATGACACTTTATTTCCACTAGAAGAATGGTGATCTCGTGACTTATACACATTGTTTTGAGATGAGTTAGAATTAGTTGCAACTACATTCCACGACGGCTGAACATTAGAAGCCGCAAGGGCAGCTTGTGGTAAAAGATGATTCAAATGGTTGCTTCTATCTCTAAGATGCTCATACATTGCAGTGTCGTGCAGCTCCTAAAAATATTTTACATCAAGGTAAATACCATACAATCAAAGGAAATTCTCTTTTATGAATATACAAATATTAAACATATACAGTAGAACCCCGGGAATCCAAAATTTCGGATAATCTGAATATCTTTTTTAAATTTTCTGAAAAATTTTTACTCAAAAATGAAAGAAAAATAAGAATTACGAATCAGAGCTAATATTTATTCCTAACTTAAAAGACGCATTCAAATTGGTCTTTAAGAATAAATACAGCACCTTAATTAGTAGAAACAAACTCGGATGTCTTCTTTTTGCCCTTGACTTGTTTGCCACTTTACCAAGCGAATAGCTGCATGCTCTTTCTATATGTCTTCACAGTGGACTCAAGAGTCATTACTCTACTGCAGTGGTTCCCAATCTATGGGCCTCGGGATGCTAGTCAAGAGTCGAACACAGGAGAGCCTCAAGAATCATCACTCGTTTTTTGCTTTATAAATAATGTATTTTTAATCCTTTTACAGTAAGCTTCACTAATTACTGACATATACGTGCATATATTATATATGTTTATAAATGTATTAGATGTGTATGTATTTTTTACTTACATTTTGTTGGTGGGCCTTAAAATATTTTTTACGCAACAGGTGGTCAGCACAACCAAAAACGTTAGGAACCGCTCTACTGCATTGAGTTTATCAAGAGTTTTTTACCGAATTTCCCGAAATCCGAACAAAGGTCAGCCCCAATCAGTTCAGATTCCTGGGGTTCTACCGTACTATTATAACATGCATAAATTTCATTTCTGCATGTTCTTCACTATTAGACTATTGAATACTTTCTTTATTTAAATGAATGTTAGGGTATAGGAACTGAACAACAAATTAGGCACAGCAGCAAAGATTAATAATCGATACTATACAAGTCACAGTCAGAACAAATTTAGATACTTATACACATACTCACTTCTTTTTTACTTTAACACATTAATAGGAAAAGCAGAAAATCATATTTTTACACTTTATTTATTTAGCTGCATCTCAATGTAAATCTTGAAATATCATTTTATGTCTTTATACATCTTTTATGTCATCTTCATCTTCCATAATATTTTTTAAAATCAATAGATATTTAAAAACAAGGACTAAAAGGGCAATGAAATGACCTGGCCTACCACTTGGCCATCCACTGTATCTGAATGATTGGGCGTTACAATAGTAACAAGGGTACATGGTTAGATACAAAATAGCCATCATCGGCCCATACATCAACCCCATTGCGATGATAATTGCTGTACCCTCCAGGGAAGCTAGGACTAAAGGAAATAATGGAATATATCAGACATTCTAGAGCAATCTACTCGATTATTGTTTAACTAGATAAATTATGTGAGAATGTGCAATGTTCTGCAGTATACAGCAGGATATTGTGAGAACTTATTAATTTTCCACCTCATAATCCTCACAACGATATACACATATATATACGATGATGTTTGTGTGTGTGCGGTGTTTAGACCTAAAGTATTGCACTTACAGGCCTGAAATTTGGCACACAGTTAGCCCTGATGCCGACACTCAATACACCTCAAAGCCCAATTTTAAAAATTCGTGGTAACATCACGTTAATGTAGGGTTGTAACAACACCCAGCACTGCACCGATGAATAATATAGCTCGTTTCTACGTGTCTTGGCCCAAGAGCAGAATTATATCCAGTGTTCTGCAACATGACCTCAAACAGTTGGAAATGTTCTGCAGGCAGCTTGTCCAAATTTGGCGAACCACAGTAAAATGCAAAATAGATATATGTGTCCGAAGCTGGACCAGTTAGGTAAATGAGCCCTATACGTATTCCAGGAACTCTGTAGTTCCAGTACATTCTTATACACGCAGCTTTCAACGTGCCAGTTTCGGATCTTCATCCCCCGTGACGTCAGCCCTAAAGAAAGCGTGGCTGTCTAGTAAGCCATGCGATGAAGGAGTTATTTTTGCCATTGCTCCAATCTCTGGAGGCTGCGTTGCGCGAAACGTGAAGGCATGGCATAAAGAGCACATTGCTTTGATTGTTCTGCAGAACATGTTGTGCTTTTTTTTTTGTGTGTGCACGTGGCGGTTTTTTTTACGGATGAAATGTTCTGCGACGTACGTCACACTTTTTGCTTCCAGGCATCTTGGGTTTACTTTTTATTAGAAATCGCTAACAACCAGAAGTAGATTTTTTTTTTTACTTCGTGTGCACCAAACGTTTTGCACTCAAAGCAAAAAGAGAAAGTTGTGTAGATTGATTCGCTTTTTTTTCTATTACATTGCAAGTTTTCGCATAATATATTATGGATTTATATTTCAGAAAGTTAATGTCATTAAATCATTTTAAAAATGCAATTGTACATATGTATGGAGAAGTCAATAATTGAATTTGATTTACTATGCCTAACATGCCGTGTGTATTCGTGTCAGCCGTCACTAAAAAGTAGAAATAAAATAAATAAATAAATTTTTTTAAAAGTATAAACTTTTATTCAAAATGCACTTTAAAGGATAAAATACGTTTACACATTATAATTTTGTCAAAATTAACTCAAAAGAAAAAAATAATTTTTCTGATTACAATAAAATGCATGGTTTGAATAAAAGCGTGGGCACCTTATATAACACCTTATATTTTGTGTATATTTCCTTAAACAAATGGAGTACTTCCTAGAAGGTAAAGATGCCCACACTTTTATTCGAACATGCATTTTATTGTAATCAGAAAAATATTTTACTTTTGAGTTAATTTTGACAAAATTATAATGTGTACATATATTTTTTTTTACTTAAAGTGCATTTTGAATAAAAGCTTATACCTTCAATTTTTTTATTTATTTCTAATAAAAATATTTTTTTGGTATAATTTACAACAATACTTTTCATTGTTGCGAAGCAATTCAAACTGTTTTCATTGTTGAAGCTAATAATAAATTGCGTGTTTCTCTTTCATCATTGAAAGGTGAGTTAATATCCTAATACATTTTGCTTTCATATTTTATTTCACCAAAATTTTCTGGAATCTGTAAACCAAGTTCTCCAAGATATTACTATATTCTCCTCTACTTATATAAAAGGCAATGTTTGAGCATGTGCGTGAGATGCTTAGACTACAAATATTGCACCTGCAGCCTTGAAATTTGGCACACAGATAATCATAATGGCGACTCAATGCACCTTGAATCTCGAATTTTAAAATTTAATCTCGAAAATTTTTTATTTAACATTTTGTGTCCTTTAGGACGATTTTTCGCACATTTTTGGCCAATCCATGAGAAATAACGATCATAGAAAACCAATCAATGCACCAATAGAAAGAGCAAACAATTATCATTTTAATGACGTTTGTTTTGAACGTCTTACGTATTTTACTGAATTAAAAAATAGTCACATGGGTGGAGATACAGCAATAACTATTTGTTCTGCCAAAACAACAGGATCTTCATGATTTGTTGGAGAGTCTTTTATCAAAAGCAAAAAACATTTATGAGTCTTATCACAAAAGCAAAGATTTTTTGGACAAGTTAAGTGTCATATGTATACGCTAGAATTGCAGAAGTGAGTACTTCCTCATGCCCAAATTCTCATTTGTCTCAAAGACTTCATTACACATTCACAGAGTGGATGACTTTAATAGTGCAGAAATCTCTAATCCACAAGACCCAAATCTTTTTTTCATTGTAACAAAGCAGATGGTGCACGGCCCATGCAAAAGCATAGATCCACTTTCTTACATGTATGAAGGATGGAATTTGCACAAAGTGATACCTATGCCATTTTTCGAAACGAACACAAACAGGACAAATATCCACTATATTGTAGGATGGGGATTTAATGCAAACATCAGTCTTCAAGGATTAGAAGTGTTTGTGGACAATACATAGATTGTATCATCCTGCCCTTTGTTTACAAACATTTTCAATGCGCATATCAACGCAAGAGTATTGCACTTTGTTGCTAAAAATTGCATCTCAATCAATCAATCAAGAGTATTGCAATTCTGTGAAGTCTATCGAGTACGTCTGCAGTATCTCGACAAGGGATCCGATGGCGAAAATAACCTAAATGAAATCCATCAGTATTAAATGAGAAGATAAATCAGCAGCAACGAAGCAGTATGGAGAATATTTAACTTTCCGATTCACGAGCGACACCCCACCATGAGTCATCTAAGTGTCCACCTTGAAAAAAAATTATCCGAGAGTCTACTTCATGGCAGAAAATGCTGCTCAACATGCCTAAGCACCTGAGGAAACAACACTCACATCTTTTTTTGATTGGTTTTTAAAACTTTATTTATGTCATTCTGGGTCATTATGTCTAAGTTTTTTTAAACAAAAAAAGTGTCTGTACAATATTTTCTCGAATTTTAATAAATTTTAAAAATATTTTTTGGTATAATTTACATTGTTGCAACGCAATTCAAACTGTTTTCAATGATTAAACAAATATTTAATTACATTTCTCTCTTTTATTGTTGAAAGCCGAGTTAATACCCTAATACATTTTGCTTTCATATTTTATTTCACCAACATTTTTGATGGACCAAGTAAACCAAGCTCTCTGAGACATTACGTATACTAATCACACCAATCGAAGCACCATTAGATAAAGCAAACAATTATCGTTTTAAAGACTTCCAGATTCACAAGCAACACCCCACCGTGATTCATCTAAGCGTTCACCTTGAAAATGGTCAGAGAGTCTACTTCATGACAGAAAATGCTGCTTAACGTGCCCAAGCATCTGAGGAAACAACACTCACGTCTTTCTTCAGACTTTGCACCCAAGATGAGTTTGCATGCACTCTATTGCACAATGAAGTACCCAAGTACTATACTTTGAACAATGGAAATGTTGAAAACAAGGGCAGGCTGTACTGGAAGACGCAGAAAAAAGATCCAGTGATGCTCTTGGGTGGGTGTACACTGGCCATCCAATCTATAGACGAATATCAAAGAAATTATATTTGTCTTGATCTTTTCAGGTGTATTAGCCCATTTGAAATCATTCAAAATTTCATTCGGTTTTCATTTTTTAATATTTTACTGGGTTTATAGGAATCATTCTTATAAATCCTAAAATTATATGTTCTCAAAAATAATGGTTTACTTGCTAATGTAACTTCAATTTTAAATCATTTCGTTGGATGGCTTTAATTCAAAATATCTCATGTTGCCTAAGTATTTGAAACAGGATCCGAAGATTTTTATTTTGTCAGCCTATAACTGAATTAATACTCCATTTCAGGGGGGCAAACCAACTGGTTGTACCGAGAATCTAGAATTTTTTTTTTTTACTTAGTTTAAATTCTAATAGCATCGTTTGCACAAACTTTATAATTTCATTGTTGCTTTTTTAAAACTTATCTTCACTTAATGTCGTTGCTGCTGCAAAAAAAAGTGGGCAAAATCAATAATTATATATATGTTTTAATTTCGTTTTTAAACTTTATTGTATGTAATTTTGGGCTTTTTTATTTTGTTGAAGTCAAGATGCCACGGGCAATGCTTTGCGGGTATATATATTGTGCTGTATTTGCAGGATTTCATGAAGAATCTTGGGTCTTCTTCATAAAAAATAGATATTTATTGACGATTTCAACAGCACAGACATTTTACACAAACACTCACGAAATATTAATTCATATCGAATTCCATCTTAACAACCTTTCTTCTTCTTCGTTGCTAGGCAATGTTCTCACAGACAAAAATATCGTTGCCACTTTATCTTTATAATCTTTAGAAAATAATTGATACCAAACGATTTTTTTTTATCAAATTTATTTCTTTTCTTTAAATATTTTAATATTTCTACCAATATATATATTTTTTATTCAATACAAATATTAACAACCTCTCCCCGTCCAAAAAACTTTAATTGATAAAATTTTTTAATTAAAGTTTGTTAAAATTTCTCTGTGTCTTATTTCTATATTTTTTTTCTCTTCATGACACATTTTTTAAAACAATATTTGTCTTTTAACAACACAAAATATATAGTTAAACAACACATTTTTCATATGCATAATATAAATACCACAGATAAATATCAAAAACATACAAACAGAATGAGAGTAAAGAGACTACACAAAATAAATGAATTTCAAAACATAGAAGAAAAAAATCTCTGATCAGGCCAGGGGGTGTGTAGCTTATTTCATCTACATCTTTATGGTTTTTACCACTTCGATGAACTACTGTATAATTATAAGGCTGTAATGCTAGTGCCCATATCATAAATCGCGGATTTAGACTCGCATTATTTTTGAGCCAAACTAAGGGATTATGGTCTGTCATGATGAGGAATTTAGTATGCCCATCTAAATAGCATTGCAGTTTCTTTAAAGCAAATATTATGGTGGCATATTCTTTTTCTGTAGTAGAATATCTTTTTTCAGTTTCTGAAAACTTCTTACTGAGGTATAATACAAGGTGTTTGTTGCCCTTTTCATCTTTTTGAGCTAATATTACACCCATACAAGAGTTTGAAGCATCAGTTTGTATAATAAACTCTTTATTGAAATCAGGTGTGTATAGTATAGGCTGTTGCGACAATTTTTCCTTTAAATCTTCACAGGCTCTTGTGCACCTTTCTGTCTAATTTATCTATCTTTCCCTTAGCTTCCCCTTCAAGGTTTCTGTTCAAGGTGCAACTATAGAGGAGAACATAGGAATATAATGATTATAATATCTCGCTAATCCTAGAAATGCTCTTACGTGCCTTTTTGTGGTTGGAATGGGAAAATCAAGAACAGCTTTTACTTTCACGTTGTTAGGTGTCCTTATACTATGACCTACAATGTGTCCCAAGTACTTTATCTTGAGCAAATTTGCATTTGATTGGTTTAACGGTCAAATCAGCATCCTTTATTTTTGTCAAAACAGCATTCAGATGATTAAGATGTTCTCGGTAACAAAGTTTTTCCGGTCTGCGCAAAGTGTGGAGTAGCGAGTGCGTCCCCAGAGCACATCCTCTCTTGTCTTCGCCTATCTAGGGAGACTTTCGAGACGGATCCTTTGCTTGCTCTCGATTTCTTGAGGGTGAGTGGGCTCATGGATGGTGTCTAGCTGCCGCTAGACAGAGAGGGATTAGTAACAACAACAAGATGTTCTTCCCACAAGTTTGAGAATATTGCAACATCAACCTAAGGTACTGCAAAGTATTCATATCCATGAAGAATTTCAGCAATTTTACTAAATGTAAATGGTGCATTTTTAAGGCCAAAGGGCACGTGTAGAGATCTAAATGTTCCAAAACTTGTGACAAAAGTGGCTTATCTTTGAGCGTTAGGTGTTAACGGTACTTGCCAGTTGCTTTTGTTAAATCTAAAACAGGTATGTATTTGGTAATGGAAATAATTGTGTTATAAATATATAAAATAATTTAATTTTCTATAATCAATACATGGTCTAGGTTCTCTACTGGCTACTTTTACTAAAACAATGGGGGATGTGTAGTCTTAATCTCCTATTTCAATTATTTTATGCATAAGCATTTTATCAATTTCAGTTTGTCTAAGTAAAATTCTGTACGGTTTAACTTGGATCAGCGTATTTTCTATCAGTTGAATATCATGCATTACTAAATGGGTTTTACCAGGTTTATTAGAGAATATTTTTGAAAATTTTAATAGCAGATCACGCAATTCTTGATTTTGTGGTTAATTTAATTTAACGAACTGTTTTCTTTAATTTCCTCAAAATCGAAGGTTGGTTCAGAGTCAATTGCTGTAAAGTCCTCATCTATATCTTCAATATCAGATTTACCTTCTGTAATCATAAGGTTAACCAATTCTGCTTGCTTATGATAAGGTTTTAACATGTTAACCTTGATTATGATCTTTTTTTCCTTCGAAACTCACAACGTAAATAGTTTAGGATAATTTCTTCCTAAGTCATCCCAGGGCCTTTCCATTCAACTGCTAATTTGCTTAGTTTACTTGCTGATACTAACAATACTAAATCTCTTTCCGAGAATTCTCTTTCGATAGCTTTGCGATCGTACCATACTTTTCTTTTGGTTTGCATTTCCAGCATTTTATCCAAATCCAGCTCTTTACATCTTTTTAACCGATGTATCAATTGAAAAACGTATTCAACAACCTTATTTCCTTTATCTTCAAGATTCATCCATGATAATGTTACAGGTTTTTTAAGATTGCGACCATAAACGAATTCTGAAGGTGTAAATTCAGTACTTTCGTGCCTAAAAGTTCTTAAAGCAAATAGAGCTACGGGAACTTGCTTTTCCTATTCAAGGGCCGCTTCAATGCGTAAGACTTTTAAAATTCCTTTAATAGTTCGGTGAAATCTTTCAACAGGATTCCTTTGGTGTATTGAACTTCTAGTTACTTTTATTCCAAATTTTTCTGCAAATTCAAAGGCCAGATTGCTCATAAATGAAGTACCTTGATCAGTTTGTATTTCTTTTGGGAAACCCATTCTACTGAATATTTGTATCATGGCTTCAATTATTGGCGTTGATCCAATATTAGGAACAGGTACAGCATCCGGATATTTTGAAGCTAAACAAATAGCTGTAATCAAATATCTATTTCCATAGGGAGTTGTCGGCAGAGGACCGCATGCGTCAAAGAAGCTTTTGTTTTATCATTAGATTTTCCGACTCTTTGACATGGATCACACGTTTTAACATACTCTTCTATTTCTTTATAACAATTAGGCCAATAAAAGTATCTTGCTAATCTATCTTTTAGCTTTAAGAAAGTCTAAATGTCCGGAAGTACTATCATGACATAATGACTTGATTTGATTCCTATATTTTTCTGGTACAACAATTAGTTCTATTTCATTTTCGATATTCTTTTTCACCAACAACCCGTTTTCTTTTATTTTGAAATCATTTGGTTTGCTAGAATTCTCATTTTTAGCTTTGTTAAGTAATGGAGCAAAATCTCTGCTTAGATGTTGAGTTTCAACAAATTCCTTAGAATTAACTTGAATTAATTTCTTAATTTCCTTATATTCTTCATTAGCTTGTGGCAAAATCTCTTCATCAATTTCAATATGCAACATTTCTGCTGGTTGCTCCATTTCGGCTTCTTTGTTTAATCTTCTTCACTAGATCTTTTTGCTTGAGATCGTGTCAAAATAGCATTTACTTTCTCTAAATTAAGGAATGGTTTATCTTTAAACAAATGAGCAGTTTTGTTATCCAGTACATATCTGCAAGGATCATTGTAACAACAGCTGCCTTTGTTTCTATATGAACAAGTTCACATTTAATTTGAACTTCTGCTAAAGGTAGGCACACTAAATGGTCATTTAACAGATATTGTACCCAAACATGTCCTCCCGTCATTTTTGCATAATCTAAAATTTTTTGAGAAATCACATCCACTGTTGCTCTAGTGTCTCGAAGAATAGGCATTTCAAACCCATTAACTAAACCTCTAATTGTATATGTCTCTAACAAGTCACCATTTGGAGATGCACAATTTATTTTTTCATTCGCTTTTAAGTGATGCATTGCGGTTTAAAGTGCTCTTATAACCAGCACTTGAAACATCGTGATTGTTATCTTTTGCCAAAAGAATTATCACGATTCTTACTTTTGAATCAATCTCTCTATCGGGTGTCTTCTCTGACGATGATCTTTTCGGTGTTGATAATCATCCCATTTATCAGGATGTTTTAAATGATGCGAATGCTCTCTTTTTTTCAAAAAAATTTCATAACGGGGTTTAAATTGTCCATTGTTAGTTCTCTCAGTTTGAGTGGCAGAAATTTTTGGTTTTATCATTTTTCTCACATCTTTCACAATTTTCTTAACCATCTCAGTAGGTGAAATGATGGTGGACCACTCATACATAAAATGCTCTTTAAAATCCGTAGAAGTCCACTTCTTAATTTGATCTACTAACATGAGGTCTTTTAGCTGTTCAAAAGTATGTTTAACCCATTCAACCATCCCTCTAAATAGTTCTTTAATTCATAACAAAAATCATACCAAGTACTCTCAGAAGCTTTTCGGTGTTTATTAAATAGTTTTCGGAATTTTTTTCTGTACTCAATTTAAATCATATTTACATAATCATATTTTTTTGCGTCCTCTTCTGGTTCTCTAGCAATAAGTTGAACTATATCAAGAGGTAGTAATGAAATAAGTTGAGCCACTTGATTTTCAGCAGGTATATTCATAATTTTAGCTTGACGCTCAAATAACACAAGAAATAAGCTTATTTCATCTTCTTTAGGATTAAACGTGGTATCAAATCATGCATTCTGATTTTCACAGGTTGATCAGGTATCTGCATAGAATCAACGGGCTGTGCCCTTGCAGCTCTGGTTTTCAATTCAAGTTTTGTAATTCAAACACTTTGGTTCACTGTCGTTCACGTTCTTCCCGCACTTCTTTTCCACTCACTTTCTCAAGTTCTTCTCTTTTTTCCCCGCTCTTCCTTAATGGAACCAAGTACTTCAAGAGTAAATTCCTCATCATAACTGGGACTTTCAGTAATCAATTTATGCAACTGTTTAACTTTAAATTCTTTTTTTACAGCTAAACTTAATTCTTCCGCCAATACCTTTAAATCCTCTTTCCTACTCCTAGCTAAGTATGCCATGCTGAGCAAATTACCTTTCATCTACTGTTATTTAAGATTCAATCTAACAAAACATAATTATATTAAAAAATATAATTGTAATGAACTTATTTGTCAATTCTTTCAAATAATATCTTCGTATTTATTTAAATACTTAAACTCTAAAATACTTACTCTCTGTTTTTTTTTATAAGCTTCCTCGATAAAATATTACACAATGATAATATGCAATAGAAAACTTAAATATTTCAAAATAACTTAAATGCAAGTCACATATCAAATATAAATAAATACAACCATAAATCACTCAAAAAGAAATTACATAATGCACTTTTTCAAAATTAGTGAGAACTATGAAGAGACCATTGCCAGATTGGCAATATCGTTGAATTATACACGTCAGTTTGACGTTACTAGTTATTGACAAGCCTGGTTGGCGAGAAGTATGACAGACTTATGTCAGTTTGGCAATATAATTAAATTACACACATCAGTTTGACGTTACTACTTGCTATCAATAAGCCTTGGTTGGCCAGAACTTCAAAAGCATAGTTAATAGTTTGGCAGCCAAAATTAGCAATAACTTTTTTTTATATTCTAAATCCTGGGATGGCATGCAATTACAACTTTTAAACTTTATATAAAACAACCAGTAATCCAAAATAAATTCATATCAATAACAATAAAACATGAAACTAACTTTTAAATATCACTTTTTTCACAAATAGCAAATATAGCTTTAGGTTTAATATTTTAGGCGGTAGTTATTCTGGAACACAACTTGCCTTATTATCAGTATGAAACATAAATAAAATAATAAAATTCAATAAATATATGATAAGAAATACTAGATAAGCATGTTCACCAAATATCACGCTTTACAAGTTCCTTGTTTGGAAGCAATTCAGTTAGCTTAGAAAATTGACATTCGAAGGATCCGCATAAAAAACGGCGCTCATGATGAAATGCATTAATATTTAGACATCGCTTTCTCCAGAAAGAAATCTAACTCTGGCAACAAGAACAGAAAACTTCATCAGGAAACGAGTAACAGACAAGAAGAAATTCAAATCATCAGTGAAATCGAAATTTTTTTTCAAAACTTCAGAAACTCTATTGGTAGAGGAGACTAGCATCATCGAATTCGTAATGCACTCCAGATTTCCAATTATCCCCTAAAAAACTAACTCCGGCAACAGGTACAGGAAACTTGATCAAGAAACAATAAATAAAAAGACATGAGAACTTCAACTCATCAACATTTCTTTCAAAACATCAGCAAATTTATTGGAAAGGAGACCAGCATTATGGAATTCGTAAAATGCGCTCCTCATATTCAAAACATTTTGGTGGAACCTCCATTAAAATTCTGTGCTGTATTTGCAGAATTTCATGATGAATCGCGAGTCTTCTTTATAAAAAAGATATTTATTGATGATTTCCACAGCACAGACATTTTACACAAACACTCACAATACATTAATTCACATTAAATTCCATCTTAACAACCTTTCTTCTTCTTGTTGCTAGGAAACGTTCGTGCAGACAAAAATATTGTTGCCACTCTATCTTTATAACCTTTAGAAAATAATAGATACTAAACGATTTTTAAAGAATTTCTTTAATGGCCTAACGATTTTCTTTTATCCAATTAATTTCTTTTCTTTAAATATTTTAATAATTCTACCAATATATATTTTTTATTCGGTACAATATATAATTCTTGGAATGAATCCTGGACTATAAACTTTATATAATATTCTGTAAATGTCTTATAATACGTAATCTATTAACAAGCGTCTTGCCTTGGATTATTCAACACAATTTGATGGGTGGTGCTTTCATAATGTTGCATAGAAATAGAAATTCACATTATTACTGAAGTTTTAGGACTTTTCTATAAGCAGATATGTACAGAGATTTATGTACAAAGCAATTAAAAACAGCCTGGGATTTTATGAAGTAGTAAAAAAAATCACTTGTTAAAAGAAACCTATCACCTAGTTACATTTAGTGGTTGTTATACAGGGAAGAAATGCAATCAAATCATTCAGTAAAGCTAATTAAGCCGGTGCTATTAAATACTTTGCCATCAATAATTATACAATATTATTGTATCATCATATCATAGAAATAAATAATATCAACATCTAGTAGATGGGCAAACACTTACCACAGGAATGACAGCAGGCTGATCAGAAAGTAAGGCAGCTCTTTCCAAAACTAATGAACGGCTCCAAGATTCTGAATCGGATAACAGGGGTTGCTGGATGGCTCTTTGTGTTGGAAGCTGCTGCCAAGAAGGAACAAACATCTGTCGACTGGTAGGCCATCCAGACTGCACTGCATTCTATAAAATATTGTACAGCATGTATTGACTGCTGCATAACATTTTACAATTTTGAAGTAGCTATTTTAGGATGTATGAGTATATTTAGTTCAAGTAACTCTCACTTACAGTTAAAAGCATCTGACGTCCATTTTGTTCAACAACTGAAACTGGAACATACTGCTGAGCACCAACCTATCAAAGGAATTCAATTTAATTAATGAATGATGAAAACTGCTGTTTGAATCAATGCCCATTTCCTAAAATAGTCCAGATGTTAGACAGAAACATGTATTTGACCAATATTTTTTACATGGCAATATTAAAGAACAGAAATTTTAAAAATGTTCCAGACTTTGTGAAAGACTTAAGAAATTCAAGTTAAATGCATTTAGTACATAGTACTGTTTTAAATTGGGATTTATATTTTGATTCTTATTTATTGTTCTAGGGGGAGCAAAATTGCTGAACACCTTTTACATAAAATATTACTAATATGTGCATTCAACACAAGACTTCAGGAATTTTTGTATTATATACATTAAAAAGAAAAAAATAAAGTTGAAAATGTAAAGAGTATCCAAAATTCAGTCGATTTAGCAAAGAAGAATCCTACTAAGTTTAAAAACAGGCAAATTACCTGAAAGTGGATTTTTCCTCATCTTTTCTATCAGGAATGTTTAATTTATATTGTAACACCAAATATGGTATAATTTTTATAGCTGTTTCATATATTTAAGGGTCCCTGCATGATCCTCTCCAAATATTTGAAGAATGTCAAATTTATGACAATGAATATAATACATAATGGAATTTTTCCAAGTAGCAAAATTACAATTCACCATTTTGTCAAAGCAATATGAAAATACCATATATATTTTCTTTCTCACATTTTTTGCAAATAAATTTATTTGTGGACTTAAAATATTTTTAAAAGAAATGCACAGATTTTTGAAATATAATGCTAATAGAATGAACAAGTAAACTTTGTTCTATAATGCTATGCTGCTTAATGATTCTTTTTACCTGAGTTAATAAAGACGGCTGAATATGCAGTGCTTGTGGTTGAGCAGCTTGGGCAACCACTGGAACAACATGTTTAGCAGGAGAGTTTAAGCCTGTAAAAACAGTTACATATAAATAAAATAATTGAAATTTAATATATAAAAAAATAGTACAGTAGTTTTAAAATACGAGCCTGTTATTTAAAAACCTACCTGGGTAAGATGGGCACAGAATAGATGACACACAAAGGGACTGGGCTGCATGTTGAAAAGGATCAACTCTGGCTGCAGCAGCAGCAGCGGCAGCTGCATACTGATTAGTTGCAACTGCTGCTACTCTAGGTTGACCTTGTGTCTGAGATATGTTAACCCTCGTAGGGGCTGCCACTTGTGTTGGTTGGTAAAAATTTGTAGACTGCAGTTGATACTAAAATAAATAAAATTTAGTATTAAAGAAAAGGTTTATGGAACACTGCTAGAGCTTGACAAGTGACAGATTTAAAATGCTTAAAACTTATTAAAAAAAGGCAGATTATATATATATATATATAACATGGTTCGTACACTTAAGAACAAAAAAAATTTCAAGGACTTTTCAAGGAATGTCAAAACATACACATAATGCAGCACACAGCAAGTTACAATAATGGTTATAGAATAAGCTTCATTCAATACATAAGAAAATGTCACATTTCCTGTCTATTTAAAAGAATTCTTATTACTTCATTTAAAGAACTGCAAAGCATAATTTGGATTCAACGGACACTTTATTGTTAGAGAATTTTTAAATATCATTCTAGCTTAAAAATGAACAAGCATTTTGACATTAAGTTACATATTTCTCAATACAGTTGAACCTCGTTAACGCGAACACGCTTAACACAAATTACTGACAGCACGAATGGTCAAAATATGAAAAAGTTTAGTAAAAAAAGTAAAGTCATTTAGCCAATTTTCTTTTCTAAATCTTCTATTGCATTAGTGATTTCAAGTAATTTCTCTTCTTTTGCTTTAGCAGATCTCCTTAAACTATTAGATTTGCAAATTGAAGTCACATCATTATTTTCCTCAGCATTTTCTGCAAATTCATCTGAAGACCTTATCAAAGCTTTGATACCTTTTTTTTCCAAGCATCTTTTTTTGTTTTTCAGTTCTTGTATTTCATCAGAAATTAGGCTTTTTCTTTTCTTGTTCTGAGATGACAGCAGTTTCTGATCCTCTAAGAATTTCATATATTTTTGCCTAGCATTAGACACATAGGTGTGCATTATATTTGTTATTTTAATATTATGTATACTGTCACCTGTTGAATTGCTGTAATCACATATAAGGCTCTGGGAAACATAAGAAAGCTCCTTCATATTCTCAACTTCTATTTTCTTGTTGATACTAAATCCCTTTTCAACAGTTGCTTGCCCATGGCTGAGTAGTAACAACATTTCAACCACTTTCCACAAATTTCTATATTTACTGGTGTTCATTGTCTCATAGAAAAATCAATCAGCTCGTGAGTTTTCTGAAGAAAGTTCAGAAAAATCTGAATGTTTCAAAGCCACATTATTTAAATAGTCCTCGAATTCCATTAAAATCTTATCACATACATTTTCATCAACATGTTTTGCTCCAATCATTGAATTTAAGATATGGTTCATTTTATTTAAACACTTCTTTTTATCGGTCATATTCCTAGGATCCAAACAGGATAAATTCCTTACAATACTGTACCGCACAGAGGAGATTTTTCAAGCAGCTTCATTGTTAACCTTATCAGGAACTTTTTGCAATCCATTCTTAAATCAAAACACATCGTGCAGAATGGAGATCCGACATGTTTCTTTGCAACCACATTTTGTATGCAGGCATTTCCAGCCATGCATTATTAAAGATGCATTTACCTGCCATTATCTACACCCAATTTTAAATCATACATGAAAACAAAAACACATGGAACGCGAAACAGCATCAAATTATGGGAATATTTTCACCCACCACGCTACGTTAAGAAAGGAGAAAAAGGTTACACGACCGGCTGATGAAAGACTATCTCATTATTGAACGGGGGAGAAGGTGGTTTTAATGAACGTAAAATGGATGGCGGGGAAAATAAATTTCGATAGGAATTTTTTTGACTCTCCTTAATTTTTTGAAATTATAAAATTCAGAATTTTATGAACAAATCCTAAAATTCAAGGACTTTAAACACATTTTTGTTTTTAAAGCACTTGAAAATGTAACTTTTTTCAAGCACTTTTCACATTTTTTTAAAAGCATACGGACCAAGTATAAGAAATATAATTAATTCTTTATATATGTTACCTTTAAAGCATATAATTCAGTTATTTCACAGAATAATAGGCAATTCAGGAAATACCTCGTTATTCTATGAAATAACAGATTCCAAATTTAACTGTAACATATTGTTACAAAGCTATAAAGTCATTTCCTTGAGATGCTAATCTTGGCGACAAAGGGAATTTTCTAGAAGGACCTCAAACTTTCCACCTATTTCTACTGGTTTCATGAACTTTCTAGAGATTACGTCACTTCCTGTTGAAAGGTATAAAAGCAAGCTCTCAAGCCAAGAGGAGTCAGTTGGAATTTGATCAGCAAGCAAGCTGGTGAGCTAACAAGAAACCTTTGAGCGTTGTATTGAGATTTATTGGTAGTCTCTGTTGTGAATTTTTACTAGTGATGTGTTAATACTTGTACTACGTTTCTTAGCTTGGAATATTTGTAAAATAAAGAGCTTTATTTTTTTAATACTGCTTATTGGATTGCATTCAAGTACACCCACAAGACAATTTCATTACAATATATATAATAAAAATATGTTGATTTCAGGAAAGAATTCAAAGCTTACCTGATTTTGAAGATTATTTAGTTGGTTGTTAAAAGCTAGAGCTACATTGGAGGTTGATGAAAAATTACTGACAATAGAAACTTGGTTGCCATTGTTATCAAAAGTTGGTCTATTTTTCCGGCATACTTCCATCATTTGTCCAGATGACTTCACACTATATAAAAAAAAAAGAGACAAGGATAAATTGGAGAAACCTTATCATATAGACATATAAATTGCTGCTTACCCAGAAAAATATAGAAGAAAAACTTACTTGCTACAATGAGCATAATCAATGAGATGATTTAATGTTACAAAGCTATGATTAAGAGCTTCTCCAGGGGTTATTCGTCGATCTTGATCAAGAGTTAGCATCCGTTTTAAGAGATCAATAAACTCACGCCTGTCAAGCTTTTCAGCTAAAAGTTCACTTCCTTCTAAATCACTAGGGACATTAACTTGAGCCATGTCATCCAGACAATTGAAGATATATTTCCTGGCCTCTTTAGACTTAATGTTTGTCTCGCTTTCATGTTCCTCTGGTGTCTAAAACCAATTGAAAAAAAATTAATATCAATTTTAATAACTAAACTTTGATTAACATGATAGTATAGGTCTTTAGTACCACATTATGCTTTAAGAATTTCAATAACAACTTACTTGAACTATCTTACTAAATTATTCAAATATTAAATTTAATAAAGAAATGACTTAAGAATTTCAGCAAAAAAGTAATTACTAATGAAAGAACATAATAACATTCATGTAAAAATCTGCATATCATAAAATTGACAGAGGTAGGAGAAAAAAAACAACCGTACCTTGAGTCTCCAGAAGGGGTAACTACTATCAGTTTCACGATAAAAGAACCGTGTTGTTTTAGTTGCTGCATTCAACATATGTTCAGCAGGCAAGCCTTGAGTTTGACTAATATATCGAATCTAAAATACAGAACATAAAGTTAGAAGAATAGTAATCATTAAGAGCGACATTATGTTAATATTAAAATATTGAGCTTCCAAGATGGGAGGAAATATTGTTTACTGCTTTGAAATATTTAATTAATGTACAGCATAACAATGAACATACTTAAAAGAAACTATGTTTCGATCCTTTTATAATCACTAAATACTATCCGCCTTCGGCGACCAGCTTGCCGAGAATATAATTTCAAACTAATCTCTTATGTGTAATTTTATATTCCTGGTTCCCTTATCAAAGTAATTTTTAACTTCAAATTGCGATAGACATTTAACTCGCATTCTTTTCGTATCCGAATTTACTTTCTTATTCCTTATAAACAAAACAGCTCTCTTAAACGTATTACAAACTACATTACTGATGACCTGTAAAAAGTATTGCTCTGCATTTTATGTCAACATTTTGTGTAATACATTTAGAAAGTAACTATATTTGAATAATTTTTCCAGCATTATACAAGAAGTGCACAAAAAAATTTGGATGGAAATTAAGCGTTTTAAATCCTTTCCTTCTAACCACAAATAACCAACAACGGCTGTCCTTCCATTGTTGAGAAATGATCGCTTAGCGGCGTCCTCCTTCGTCCCCCCCCCCGCTCTACCTTTGGTCAAAAAGAGACACAGTCGCCTTGAGCGACCTTGACCGCAGTTCATGACAATTTAAAACCTTGCAAAATTTAAAATAATTATCACACAGTACTCATACTAATATCATTGGAAAGATAATTGTTTGCATTTTAAAGTGGTATAAAAATCAATTTCATACAATAGTTCTTTTGGAAGTTATTCCTGAAAATATGGCTGAAAATGTTCAAAATGTTCTTAATTCTTAAATAATTAAAATTTGAATAAAAAATAAAATGGCTTCGAGGTGCACATTCCCACCCACCGAAGTATACCTGTACCAAATTTGGTAGCTATAAGTTCAACAGTCTGTTCTGTAGACCGCAAACATTCATTTCTTGTCTTTCATTTATCCTGGCTTAAAAAAAAAACTGGAATTCATAGATTAATGCACTACATAAATAATAATAATTTATAAAGATAAAATACTCTACCTGATCATATTCTGAAGAACCTGGATAAAGAGGCCAGCCCAAAAATAATTCTGCAATAACACAACCAAGAGACCACATATCTATAGCTTCACAAAAAGGTAACCCTAAAATGATTTCTGGAGCTCTGCAAGAAATACAAAAATATTATAGCCTGGGTATATACAAAAGAATAACTAAAAATAAGATTTGAATTGCAGTAATGATCAGGCATTAGAAATTGAATAATAAATAACCATGACTAAAATGGAAGGTTGCAATTATGATTCACTCCATCTAAATATCAAAGTTAATTGTATATTCAGAACTGCTACAGAATGGTTTTCTTGAAAATACAAAAATAAATAAAAAGATTATAATTGTCAAAAAAAAAAAAAAAAAAAAAAAAAATTAATGGCTTTAACATCTGCTAATGAAATCTGATAGTCAAAACTTTTTGTCACGTGTTTAGAAGACCTGTCAATAATTTACAGCTATACACATAAAATAACATTTAAATAAATCATAGTTGAGTGTTTCATTATTTGTACAACCAATTAAACTTAGTTTTGTGAGATGGACATGAGTTATTAGGCAAATATATTAGGAAAATTGAAGATAAAAATTCAAGCACACAAAATATTTTGTAAAAGAAAAAGAGATGGTGAAAACTTATTTACTATCTAAATATGCATAGTTTCCCATTAACGTATTAAAAATCAATTCTATGTGGAAAATTCAGAGGAAAGCAATTAAAAAAATTACAAAATAAAAAATAGCCAGGAATAGGTATAAAATCTTTAAATCAGATTGGAAAATACCTGTAATATCGAGATTGCAGGTAAGTAGAACAGACTGCTTTTGATACATGACTTGCAGAACCAAAATCTATGACTTTAACACGAAATGGGTGACGTCCAGGTTCAACTAGCATGATATTTTCTGGTTTTAAATCTGCATGAATGAGACCAAGTTGCTGAAAAGTAAAACATTTTCAACCAATCTTTTCTAAGTTAAACTGTATTAAAAATTAACCTCAGACATTAATTAAAAAAATCTACTACGCAAAAAAAGTTAACATAAAACAGAAGTCATATAATCATAGAAGTCGTCCAAAATAATTACTATTTGAAATATTTACCATGTATCAAATTAACATATATGATCATCTTACTTTTAATTTAAGAAGAGCTGTTAAAACTTGTTGCAAAATGGGACGGATATATTTTAGTGGCAATGGGCTAAACTTGTTTTGTTTGAGAAAATCATAGAGATTTTGTTCCAACATTTCAAATACAAGGCAGGTATGGTTCTTGTGGTTGAAACACTCATATACACGTACAAAGTTGAACTGGAAAAGAAAGCATGCATCTTATAAATTAAAGTTGAATAACATCCAAATTCATTAAAAAGATGCAATATTAATCAAGAATTATTACAATACAAAAAGATAGATATTAAAATTTACAATAAAATATACCACATAAGAATATAACTACACTCTCCTGAAAAAGTCCCAGGAAGTTTCATTGAAATTAAAGTTAGAACATGGCATTTCTTTGAATTTAAACACGAAAGAAGATATTACTACATACTACATTAATGTATTTTACAAATACTTATAAACCTAAATACAAATGAAAAAGTAGTTTTTCAGTAACAAAAAATTTCTCTGTATATTTATAATTGTTGCTAACGAACTGTTTTGGTTTCTTTCTTTGACTGAATTGTAATAATCTGTTTTCAGATATCTAACAGGTTCCCAGCTTGTTACATAGATCCAATCCTTTTGATTTCAACCAATGTTTCATATTAGAGAAAAATCCAGAAGACTGCATTATTTCTTCATGTGCAACTTAATATCTAATAAAAAAGCCCATGTACAACTTAAGAATCTTCTAAAATTTGTTACATTTAAAGGCAGTACATATTAACAACAGTACATTTCATTGCTATATAAAATGATGCTTTATAACAACAAATAAAATTCCATGGAAAAAAGAGAGAGAATGACTTCTAATTTTGGGAGGATAACCCTTTTGCTACATTACAAGCTTCTTTCAACAAATACTGCACTAGTATAAGTATCTGTAGGTATTTTAATAATTTCCTTTATGGATAAATATGAACAGATTATTAATTCCAGAAATCATTTCACAGAAAAGAAACTGTAACTACCTCGTCAGCATTTTCTTGACTTAACCTGTGAAGAATGCTGACTTCAATTTGACCTTGCCGTGCATATGATGGATGATTTTTTAAGATCTTAATAGCCACAATCTCATTGGTCCCTTTCTTCCAGCACTTAACCACCTGTAAAATTATTAATGCATGGTTTGGAGAAAAAGAAATTTCATATATATATATAATTTATTTACAAAAAATTTTAAATTCATAATTATTATGAAAACGAACTTCTTACCTGACCAAAGGTACCCCTGCCAAGAAATTCCAGCACTTCATACTGGTTGGTAGCCGAATACAATACTTCATGTTGTACCAGCTGGTAATCTCCCTCACTATTGGAGGAATTTGCTTTTGCTGTGTTTGGCGCCGTGGTGACAGGTTAAGATGCCAAATTGAACTTGTCCAGTTATTCAAGATGCTCAAAGTATTTGAGAGGTTGATGTATTTGTCTATCAACCAGCAGGGAAAGTGCAGAAGCATTGTCCACACTTGATAATTAACATATCAGGCCACACTGCAGCTAAAACAGAAAAAGATAGTACGTCAGAATATTCTATTTTTTTCAAATAAAAGCTATTAGAGATAAAAGAAGAAATTCATTTTAATGGATTATAATGATTAATAAAATTACACAGATTCCTTTGTGATTACATATAATAGAAATTTATATTGGATGCGAAAAAAAAAAAAAAAAAAGATTCAAGAAGCTGGAGACATTTCTGAGTGGCATCTAAAAATAAAATTTAAGAAATAGAAACATAAAAGTTCTCTAAAAAAAAACTACTATATTCGGAAACAATAGATTACCACACATAAAGCATAGGCTACTTCGTCACTACCAAAATAAAACCATTTCTTAAATAATTCCTGTCTTATCATAAATAGTAATCTTATAGCTAAGTCTTAACAGGAAGTTCCAGTTAATCAGTTTTAACTTTTAGCTTGCGAGTATTAAAAATCTGAAAAATTCCTTTTCATATGAGGATTTTGGGAGAAAAACAGAAAGACACTTTCCCCTCTTTTAAGTAATTAGTAGAAAAACCTGTATTGGCTTGTAGTTGCCTTATCTTCTCTTCTTAATAAGCAGGCTGCTCTATTGTGGTTTAGTTAGTTCTGAAGTCCAAAAATAGCTTTTTATTACAGTTTCATTTTAATTGTCCCTCTAATTATGTATTTCTTTAATTTTGTTGGAGAAGATATTAAATATTATTATCATGAATAAATTATGAGAAACTGATTTGTCTTTGCTGTAGTTTAAATGGTACATTAAATAAAATTTGGTCAATTTTACAGACACCAGAAATAAAAAGTTATATTGCAATTATTTTTGGGAAGAATTTTTTGAATTTTATTTCTAATGGTTTGGAGAAATCATCAATTTTTTTTTATAAAAAGTTTGAGCATTGTAATGTGAATTTCATTCTATAATTTACTATATTCTATATACTCTTTTAGCTCACAAATTTTTGATAAACAAAATGATGATTTTTATGTGTAAAATTTTAGGGCTCTCATTTACTGGTATTTTCTTTTTTAAAATGTTCACTTCTCACTTCGTATATATCAAAGGATAAATAATTTCACATATTTAAATACATAACCAAGTTTCAATCTTCTGTAATGTAAATAGAATTTCTACTGTATTGTTAATGCTTCACCTGCGTGCTTAAAGTTAACAATTTTCAGCTTTGAATACCTGTTACTTATTACATTTGTCATACTTTTAAAAAATAAAATAGTTTTGTACGTAACCAACAAATAAAAGAAAAAGCATTGCTTTCTTATAAAAGTTCATAAACAACAAATAATTACAAGTTTTTTAATTAAAAAACAAATACTTCAACCAAAGTAAAATTTGGTTCGATTTATAAAGAATTTAATATGCAAGTGTTAAGAAACACTCATACATTTGTATAACTAGTAATTCACATGATATTGCCATATTATGCTGAAAAGTCATTTGCAAACTACAGCCAACAAAATTGCTTTGCATGGGGCCTTATAGAGATCAACACTCACCAGTAAATATTAGTTATTATATTTATCCTTCTAAATTAACCAAGAATCTTTCTTTATGAATATTTTAGAAAAATAAAATTTTGAATGTTTATACTATTTACATAGAATTTATTGGTAGATATTTTAGATCAATTTATATAAATGCTAAAAATTAAACCAAAAACTCTTGTATTTTATATGGTAAACTAATTATATTTATTCATAAATGAAATCATTCCGGTAACAATTCCGAGTATCTAGTGTTTCTTCAGTGGACTAAAATAAAGGAAGGATTGATTGCATTTTAATCTTTATTCTCTTCAAGAATCTGAACACACAAAGAAATTAAAAATTGTTCTTCAGCTTCCAGAATTTTACCTCAATATTCTGAGAATATATATATAAATTTTGTTGATATTTTTAATTACTTGTAAATTACAAAAAAAATTAAATCATTCTTCTGTTATTCATATATCATCTTTCTCAATATGCTCCATTAAAAGAAGTAGCCCCGAATTTTTTTAAAAAAAATCATCAATATCAGTTGGGCTTCCATGAAAAAGCATGCTTCTTTCTTGCAGCGAAAGGAAGAGTTTTAGCTACAATATTTGTTGGTTTTTTCAAGTAAAATGCACAACAATTCCTCTGTGCAGAAAATCTTATACAAGGTAGTTTTGTTAGAAAAACTGTTGGCATTGAAATTCAACCCAACGTCTCTTACAAATGGCAAAATATTCAAGGATTTAATTACTATCTTCTGTTGGAGTCCTCCAAGAAAATATAATATTTTCCTTTTCTATAAGCACACTAACAATATAATTTTTTTGTTTCGAAGTTTGAGCTACTTAATAAGCAGCAGTAATGGTAAACAACTGCCAACCAAAAATTATTGATCACATGTGGTATGGTAAAAAAGGAATTGATGGGGCAGTTAGCACAATTAGAAGTCCCAGCTGATAAGTTTCTACAGGGAAATTTAACTCAATCCTTTAGCAAATTTTATTGTTTTCACATGATAAATTATTCACAGGACCCTGTAGTAATTAACAAACATAACATTCACATTAATGATGAAAATGACTTAAGAGATTCCCATATATAATTTGATATCTTATGTTATAAATTAAATAAACTTACATATGAAAGAGGTGAGGAAACTGTATAAGTCAAGGATATAAAAGACTAATGTGTATACAATTCAATAACTTACTAAACTGAACATGGAAAGATTCTGTATTGATAAAAATATCTGATATTTTACAGTTTACAGCAAATTCAATTTTTAAGATTCATAAACACCTAAGATTTCAGATGAGTTTTACATACAAAAACGCAACTTACACCTAATCCTTTACTTAACTTACTCTTGTACTGCCTTAACTGTGGCATACAATTTCAGAAATATAAGGTTTTTGCTCAAACCAAATTTAGGTGATAAGAAAGGGAATTGAAATTATCTAAGCAATGCAGTTTGAAAAGCATAAAACAACTTATTCATTAACAATGACATATTTTGTTATCCTATTACCATCTTCTGCAGTCTGATCAGCAGCATTTCCGAGAGATGTTACTTCAAATACTTCTAGCTACTTGATTATATCAGTTCAAAAATTCATCAATTATACTTTCAGTCTTTGTCTTAAATTGGATTATATAAGGATGCCACTATTAATAATTACAACTAGTTTAAAAAGGAGAAATCAGGACAAAGCAATTTATTTTAACATTTTTTTACAATTTATTTTAAACCCATGCACTAAAAGCATGTAGTTTTCAATTTCAGTTTAATATGTCATTTTCTTATTAACTAAAATGAGAAAACCTGTTATAATAAATTTTTGCATCAGCAGTTAATACTGCAATCTGTTTCCAATGGGATAAGACATCTATGGAGGAAAAAAGTCATTTTCATCAATTTCCTCTATATACTTTGTTTCTGACTCTTTTGGAGCGCAAGAAGCTTCTAAAATCGGTAGAAGGTAAAAACAACTGCTTTTTGGAAACATGAGATACCTCTATATTTACCACTTTTAAACAACGGATAATAATTTGCTTTAATATAATAAAATCCTTTTCTAAAAATATTTTTTTAATTCATACCTAAACACAAAACATTTACCCTACTCAGAGGTTGCAAAATTTATCCATAATTAATAAGCATATTCAAAACAAAACATACAATCCTTTTAAATCCTTATTTATGACTATGTACACATACTCAAACTGCAACAACAACAAAAAAAAGAAAGTGTCTATGCTTTTAAAAATTAACATGGGGTCATGTCATCCTATGGTGGTAGCTTGACCATCTGATAAACAAATAATTTTTTGTTTGTTGATTCCTATATGATTAGAGTACAAAAAGACTAATTTTAAATTTTTATCTTTTTTTGAATTCCGACGGCAGCCATTTTTGTTTTACAAAGATGTGCTGATTTTTGCGTCTGTAGGGGTTTGCGTTAACTTATTATTAAGAACTGATAAAACAAAAACCAATTTATTCAGGAAGAAACAAGCTTTATTATCTCCAGTACACATTTAAGGAGAATTGTATCCCAAATAGCAAAAATCAACCTAAAAGTTTGACTTTAAAAATGACAAATTTTCAATTTTTGAAGGCATATCATTCCCAAAAGGAATCTATTCTCCATATTGATTTTGTGAGGATGTATAGTTACCTTAATGTACTGTATTTACAAAAAATTTCAACCCTGAAATTTGCTTCCTTTAAAAGTTACGGGCTTTCAAATTTGAAAAATTTCAAAAAATCCCAAATTTTGACACCTTATATCTTTGTTGGAACAAAGTTTAAAAAAATCTGAAATTTTTACAGATAAACCCTCTATAGTGCATTATACTGCTGTAAAAATTTCATGTTTGAGATTTATCTACAAGTCAAGTTAGAGGACCTTAAAAATCCCATAAAAACATTTTTTTTTTTTTGGCAGAAAATGGAGCATTAATATGACTATGTAATATTCTTATCATTAATAAATTATAAAATGATAGCAACTAATATTGTCTATTACATTTAAACTTAACTTTTTTACATGAAGTAGCTTATGTACACTTTAAATGTTTAATGAACTGGAATAATTTTGATATGTTTCATGGTCACTTCTGGTTCTACAGTTATAATTGAGGCTTCTTTATAATATATATTATAATTCTTATAACACAGTTTTTACTATGGATACCATCGTGAAAACACTTTAAATCTTCAAACAAAAGTATTGATATATTATTTACAACTTACACAACACAAAAAGTATTGACATATTATACTCTTGGATCATGTTTATTGTTCTACCTTGATTTGTATTCATTAAGAAGTTTTGATATTTTTTCACTTAGTTTTGGGGAAATGTTATGTGTCCTTCCAGTAGTTGTAAGTTTTAAGACACTTAGTTTATTCTTAAAACATTGTTCATGGGCAACCCTTGTTTGGTTTTCCTCCTTTTTCTTAAAAGCTGTCCTTAGTCCGACAGGATGATAAAATGTTACAAGCACATTTTTATTTATATCACTAATGTCATTCACCTCTGCCAGCTACCATTGACCATCATATACTCATGCAATAGAATTGCTTATGTGAAGTGTAATTTGTACAGCTTTTGTAGTAGAATGAATTTCATATTCTGTAGCTTGTGAAGTGATGAAGCACTTCAGGTTACTCTGTGATACAGGAACAAAATAACGAAAACTCCTTGTACTAGTAATTGTCAGTTTTCAAATCGGTCAATAAGTTTACTGTTGTAATGTTAAATGATTTCTTCATCTTTCATGTAAGTGAAGGCGATTCCTTTTAAATGTTCTTGACAAAATTCAAACATTTCTGCTGGTGTCAATATTTGGTTAGTGTATGGTTGCAGCAGACTTGCGCTAGTAACCTCTCATTTTGTGGTACCACCCACACCAGCACAGGTGCTTTTACCATGAAATGAAGCAAAGAAATGCCACTCAGCCTACATATTAAAATCAGTCTTATGGTGATATAAGCTAATGAAGTTTTTTTTATTCTTATATTGACCAGAAGATGTGAACTTTTTAATGCGATGATGATTTCTTTTGATATGGTTTACCAGAAGCTGTTGAAAGCAATGGAGTGTAGCTATATTGTGTTCCAAAGTATCACTATTGACACAAAACATTGGACATTACCATCTTTTTCCAAAAAGTAGACAGATGAATGAATGGTGGCTTGTCGATTGGCCCAGTGATGACCCTGGAACTCATCTTGTGTAATACAGGCCTACTGGATTTTCAGAAATTTTTATATTGTAAAAAGAAACATTACATAATATAATATAACTTTCAAGTTATAATATTATATTATGCAATTTTTCTTTCTTTTAATAATTCTGTTAGAACAGAATAAATACACAGCAAAATTAAGGCATCAGATGGTGCATTAATCTGAACATGTAAATGTAATTAGAAATATTTCTTGAGATCATATCATAATTTATTAAGGATAAGAATAATACATAGTCATATTAATGCTCCATCATTTTCTGTGAAAAATGTTTATGGGATTTTTAAGGTCCTCTTGACTTGTAGATAAATCTCAAAGATGAAATTTTTACAGCAATATAATACACTATAGAGGGTTTATCTGTAAAAATTTCAGATTTTTAAAACTTTGTTCCAACAAAGATATGTGTCAAAATTTGGGATTTTTTGAATTTGAAAGCTCGTAACTTTTAAAGGAAGCAAATTTCAGGGTTGAAATTTTTTGTAAATACAGTACATTAAGGTAGCTACACATTCCCCCAAAAGTAATATGGAGAATAGATTCCCTTTGGGAACAATATGCCTTCGAAAATTGAAAATTTGTCATTTTAAAAGTCAAACTTTTAGTTTGATTTTTGCTATTTGGGATACAATTTTCCTTAAATGTGTACTGGAGATAATAAAGGCCGTTTCTTCCCGAATAAACTGGCTTTTGTTTCATCAACCTCAGGTTCACCAGTTCTGAGTAATATAAGTTAACGCAAATCACTACAAACACAAAAATCAGCATGCTTTGTAAAACAAAAATGGCTGCCATCGGAATTTGGGAAAAGATAAAATTTTAAAATTAGTCCTCTTGGATTCTATAATCATGTAGGAATCCGCAAACAAAAAAAATCATTTGATTTTAAAATGGTCAAGCAACCAATTATTTTTTTTCTGGATCACTTGATGTGGAATGACCCTATGGGATCTTTTAGCAAATCTTGAAAATTTACAAAAATATCTTTCTTTTTTTCAAATGCACTTTCAATGTGTTAAAAAAACAACAACATAAGAATAATACAACATAAATTTAATGATGAAAATATGGAGTATGGCTGGAATGAAAAAAAATATATATAATGAAATTTCATATTAAAAATTATGCAAAAAATATATACATAAAAGAATTTACCAAGAAAGTTTCAACTTCAACAGAATGAAGTTTGACAAAATACACTGATGATCAAATGATTTATTTCAAAACACTGAATGATTGACAATGAGCGAATTACCTCTACTTTTATTGACAACATTATGAGCATTAGATGATAATCATGAAGGGCAAAGGAGACATGCATATAACATATATGTAAAATTTATATGGAAAGCAAAGTTGCTCATATCCATATCAAGGAAAATTAAAATGCAAAAGTGGCCTTATCCAAATGCAACAATTTTTGTCTTCATCTATCAATAGTATATACTGACAATTTTGATCGTCAAAACCACCATCTCTTCTCTAAAGCTACAAAACTTATTCCAAATTTCACAAATCCTATTTAAAATAACAGGATCTGCAAAGAAGAGTTAAAGCACAAATCATAACTGTTGTTCTTGTATATTTAAAATATAACAGCCAAACATATTCACAAGCATAATGAGAAAAGGATAAAAATACTGTGCATATATACTCAAATGTTGTCTATGTACCTTATAAATTTCTTGGTGGCTATACATTCTTGCCAGTGACAACAAAGACAGCCAATACAAAAATGGTAGACATTACTTCCTGCCATTAGAAATGTTAGATTATGACTTAAGATATGGAATGCAGTAAATTTCAAAAAAGTAGATGATTCAATCAGGTCCCATATGAAGAAATGCAAGATTGAGAGGCTGTGACACTGAAAAGTGAAATGAATCGGGGAAATTAATAAATGGAATTAAAATTAAGATGAAAAAAATGATACCAACACACTTCACATATACAAATAACACACATGAATATCAAAATAATGGAAACACTTGTTACAGCAGGTGATTCAAAAACTAACAGTTTGGACAACACACAATCTTTTAATGATTTGGCATGCAAATTTAATTGTTTGTGAACAAGAATAAATATGTAGATACTTTGCTATTTTAAAAATTTAATGCAAAGTATTGGATTAAGTGATAAAGTGATTGAAAAAAAATTGGATTAAGTGATGCTAACTTCTTTTCACTAGTAGCAGGCCAGACAAAATCTTCAAAATACAAGTACTTTGAAAAGAAAAATATTACAGACAATAAAATCATGTAAATTTGATAGTGCAAAAATACTTTGAAAAACACACAAGATGACCAATATACACTAAAGAATAATATACTTAGAATGCTAAATCTATATTTAGAAGCTCAAATATTAATTTAGGTTGAAAGAACTTTAGTATTTAGGCGGACTTTCATTAAAATATTGTCATTGCTAATTTACTTGCAACAAACAGACTGTAATAAATTGTATACCCTACAATACCCTAACATCTCATGAAGTCATTTCAACAGGCAAATAATTATTTACATCTTACTTCAGGAAAGAATATTCAAATAGGGAAATTCAATATATGTGAAAATCAATGATAACATCTGACAAGTTCATCACATGATTTAAATACTGCTCCTGAAAAAGATAATATTTTTAAGCATGATGATGCTCAAACTCATATAACCTGACCTGTATAATCACAATTGAAATAGCAGGTAGATTAAATTAATCAAACCAAGATGACACGTTGAACATTTCTTCAACCACATATTTTTTCACAGACTGTACGATACCATTTTTTTTTTGTTGTTGCCAAATTCAAGATTTAATATCCTGATAAAATGATTGTAAGACATGTAAAAAACATTTAGTGTTTCCATTATTCTGATATTCATATAAAATGATGAGGAAAAAAATGCTAACATACAAAACATATGATAACTTGATGAGATTTTGTTTAAAACATTCAGGGTTCATGCTTTTATAACAGTTAATTAAATGTCAGAAGTTTTTTTTTTTTTTTTTTTTTTTTCAGAGGGCAAAGGAAATATACTAAGAAATTGTAGTTTCTTGTAGTGGATAAATTATGGACATCATCATACCCTGCTCTATAACTTAATCTTTGCATTTTTCAGACAGTAACAATGAATACAGATATTATATAAATCCAAAAGATGATTTAATTCAGAATCAACAAATATGATCTGGATACCCCCCCCCCCTCCCGGTATTTGCTATTTTTGCCACCGGAAGCCAAAATTATGGACAGTTTTGAAGATTTTCATTTGACAATTTGTATGTCACAGACAATTAATGATTGACTCAATGCAATGTTTACACATCCTGCAATGGTACTTTAATTCTGAATGCACTACAGGAAACAGAATTCAAATATTGCAAATCTAAAAAAATTTAGCCTGGTTTAGTACAGGGGAAGGCAACTTCAGAGATGTCATTAATTAGATAACTTGTTATTAGCATCAATATATATTCTTTTCTTTGGTAAAATTTGTGTTTTTTAATTTCATGGGTTTTGCCAAACGTAAATGAGTACATTTAGTCATTGCTGATGTGGATTTTCAAAAGGCCAATTATTTTCTAATATATTATTGATCTGATACAACTGAATATGATGATTGGAACACAATTTTCTTCCCTTTTATAGCAATTCAAATGGAATAAAATATAGTCTTAAATTTCTTGAAGAATTTTTTTTAGTAGTGGAAGAAATGCACATTCTGCATGTAGCAGAAGCTAAAGTGGGAAATTCAAAAGAAAAATTATTTAAAGAGAGGAAAGATTTCATGAGGTAACATTATTATAAAGTTTCATTGCTTTGAAAACGGTAAAAATTAAAAAAAGAAAGTTTTGAAGTATTAGTTGTATATATATAAACTGGTTTAGGAGCTTAAGAAATTTGTTTTCTTTCTCCAAAGAAAGCAGAAGATTTCAAATTTTAAAATTTTGGGGGGATTTTTGCCCTCCATTAATTTATTAAGGATTTGCATTTGAGATCTATGTATAAGATTGACAGCTATTTTGTAGTACGAATCTTGATTGTAATCTAAAACCAAATGTCTGAACCCATACAGCAATGCATGGAAAAGCCTATATTCTCAAGAAATCTCAAAAATAGCATTCAGTTTTAAAAAGATGCTGCAAAGAGAAACCTAGTTTCTTGATTTCTAGAAAAGATTCCAAAATCTATCCAATCAGCAGCAGGGAACACTATGGACCAGTGACATGCATTAAACTGAAGCAGTGCTTCAGTAAGCAATTTGTATTCTCAGACGCAGTCTAATTGTATGTTTCAATTTCCTTACTCTGGAAACTTTCAGAAATACGATTGCTTGGATTTCACAACGAGCAAAAACACGTTTCGTATTGAACCGCAGTTCTCTTCAGTGATTTGGGCTTTCCAGTCGAAAGTAGGTGCAACATAAAAAAAGAGAGCTAAAAGTAAGCAAAGTTTCGTACTTCGTCTGGACAGGATGTCATCTTCCAATTGGTTCAGCTGAGTTCATGCTGATTATGTAATATAGTTCCTAGCCTATACCGATCATGTTACTTTTCGGAGAGAGTCCATATCTTTGCTTCCCTGCGGATGATTGATGCAATGTAAAAATGCGTATTTAAAGTGAGCATCTGATGCATGCTTCATCTGACAAGACACCGGAAATTCCGTTGAGTTCAGGCAAATTACGTCATTTTCATTCACACTGATCATGCAACTTTTCAGAGCGGATATAGAGTATGCAAAAACAAGGAGAAAAAATGAGAAATGAAATTTTTTGCTATTGATTATTCATTTATGAATGACATTGCTTCCCGTTACTTCTTGTGTGCCAAATGGTTTGCGTGCTATTTTATTTTAGTGCTTCTTCGTATTTTTATTGTTGTGTTAAGCCTTTTTGGGGATAATTCATTAAGATGCCTACTTGCTTACTAACAGATCGTTTAAAAAGACCATTTTACACACGGACTTTTCAGAAAAGCAAGATATTATAAAGACTTGGTAGAAAGACTACAGATTTTCTCCTGCTAATTTTTAAATCTAAATCATGCACTCGTCACTTTCAGGCAAGCTGTTATGAAAAATATCAGTGGCTTGTAGGTAGCAGGGAATTAAATTCACTATTTTTTTGGAATTGTCTTACGTAGTTTCGCATCAGATGTGAGGACAAAGAGGAACTGATATAGTGCATAAAATGTCAGACTTAAGTTCATACATTGTTTCCTGGGGGAAATTTGAGATTCAAAAACTATTTTTGCTTTAATTGTGCTTAGAAAAATGATAGTCCAATTTGGGAAAACAGTGACCAATTTGGGCAGCAAGTTTCCTTAACTGGGCCATTGACAAAATTTTTAAGCTGTTGTTTTTCTTACCCCAATTGTATTTCATAAAAAATTAATTACATTGTTTAGAAGATAAACTTATAAAAATTTTTTTTAATTAAAATCACTGCTTTATCGTTGTATAGCGAAAAATTGCCCAAACGTAACCTTCCTCTATTATATATTCGTAAAATTGTTATGAATAGTATTGGGTATTATGTTTATGTTTTATAAGAGTCTGATTGCTTCAGTAGCCACCGCACGGCACTGCTTGGACTATAGTAGTCCATATATATAGTAAACTGTCAATCAGATGTAAATTTAAAAAGATAATTATTTAAAGAATTCAGTCATCCCAATATTGAAATTACTCTCCATCAATTATATTAATCTCCTTTCTTGGCAAATAATTGACACATGGGTGGAAATCTTCAAGAGAGTATAAGCAAAAAAGCAGCCACACCTTTTCAAGGATAATTTCCTACTGACAAACAAGGACAAGATAGAGAAAGCAAACAACAAACCAAAATGTAATGGGAAAATATAAAACAAATTATAATAAAAAACTATTAGGAAAAAAACTGAAACAGAAAGCAATTTAACAATTCATAATGAAAAACATAGGGCACCTACAAAGATTCTAAAATAAGGGAAATGTACACATAATCAGAGATCAGCACATCATGTTTTAAAGGTTTTGACACAGAACAAATATAAGAGTAGATGTATAGCATAGCAGTAAAAGTTAATAAAACGGTTTAATTTGATGTTAAAATTTAAAACATTCTATTCCACAAAAAACAGCATTCTCAAGTAATACAAAACATTAAATTAACTTAATCCAATCATATACTAATGTAGTGTTTATCAGAATTGTAAAAACAGTTATAAAACTTTATGACCCTCTATATTGATTTAGGAGAATAAGAACCCTGAATTTTTTAAATAGGTTAATAAATGCACTGAAATAATAAAAAAAAGGAGGGATTGAATACAAATTAAAATTGATTTACTTACTAATAATTTCCAATAGTGATCAGTTCGCTTTCAGTTCTACAACACAAATCAAATTTTGCTTCAAAGCTGTAAAGGAAAAAAAAAAGTTTAAATATAGAAGGATATCATGAAATATGAGGAAGTTTATAAATTATTCTAATGTCATAAAACATTTGATATAAAGACATAAATCATGTTAGATAAACTAGCTGTCTCAGGTTTCTAAGAATACCTGTTATGAATAACAAAATAGTAAAAAGCAGAGATATAAAGAAAAATCTTTTAGATTACACAAAGAGGGTTATTACCAGATGTAGCAGCATTAAAGCTAACAAAGATTTAGATAATACCAATTAATTTTTTGTTATTAAAAAGGTTTTTTTAATAGTAAGTTTTATAAGATATATTCACTTGTTCATGGTGACCTCTGTTTCTTCAAGTATTATCTTAGAAATGTAAAAAAAATACACACTTCATATTTATTGCATGTAAATTCCTTTATAGTTAATAAATCCCCTGATAAAAGTTCGATATTTTTTCAAAACATTCTTCTATTATCTATCAGACGGAAGGCCCCCCCCCCCAAATTCCTGTTACTTTTAAAATGACCACTTCTGAATGTACTTCAAAAATATGGAAGGATATCTCATTTATAAGATCACACAAGGCAAAAAAAAAAAAAAAAAAAAAAAAAAAAAAAAAAAAAAAAAAAAAAAAGATGTCAATGAACTTAAATAACTAAGAATTTGACTCCGAAAGGTCCAGAATATGAAAACTCATTTAATATGTTTACTATTAACATTTATTTTGACAAATTTTTAAAGATAATTGAAATGAGGTATTTCATACTGTAAAAATATGAAATCACTAAGAAAAACAACAAATAATTATATATATTTTTTAAAGTTTTTAAGAATCAAACTAATAAATATATTTCTGCAAATTAAAAACAAGTGCAATGAATTATAATTAATTTAAATGCCAGAATATCACTTTTCTTCTTCTTTTTTTCGATTTTCATTCCTGCAATCTGTCACTTCCAAAAAAATAAAGAATCAATTTAAAAAAACTTGACATTCGATTTAAAATGATCAAAAAATCCATCCCCACCAAACAATTACATCTTAGTATTTTTAAATAACACACGCGACACAATATTAACATAAATCGCGCAACTTTCAAAAATAAAAGCGCACGAAAATGTTTCAGTTTTTAAACGATGAAATGTTCTTAATCCAAAGAATATTCGACAGCGATGAATAATAATCACACCTTGTTTTTTCAGGACAGGTGCGAGTATCCATGCTAAGATCACCAACTATGCTTCACTCAACAAGTACGCATAAAACCATTACGTTACTCCTAACAACGAAGAGCCACAAAACCACTGTTTACAGTCACAGAAAATAAGCCTTGCACAGCTCACTGACATCGCTGGCGCTTTCGCATGTACGACTACTAAGAAATGATGAAATCGAAGCGGACTGAACGCAGTGTTTATCGCCCTTTCTTGGCGAGGTGACAGGAAAATTTCCAATCCGGCGGGCAACTATGAAACCAAGGGGATGTCAAGTTTTTGTCAGTTAAATGTAATTTAAGACAAAACTTTCACAGCATGAAATATTTTTCATGAACTGTGATTATTGAAATGTGTAAAGATGAAACTTAAGATTCTTTATTTACCATCACATTTTCTACATTTTACACCAAGTATGATGTGAATGATTTTTACGGTTTTGAAAACTTTGCTTACGATTGTTTCTGTTTACTTCTTCAACGCAAGTAATTCGAAAACTCGATTTAAAATATCATCCAAATATTGCAAATAAACATGTTGAATAAGTTACTTTTAGTTTATTAATAATTTATACTTAAAAGTTTAAGACCTGCATTAGTGATGAAATTGGAACAGGGTGAAAAGTAAATAATTCATAAAAATAAAAGAAGATTTCATATACTGAATTTAACTAACAAAAAAAATTGCCAAATAATAAAACTTATTTTAATTATTGACTGCAAAAGCGATTTGATAAAACAGTAATAAAAAAAATCATCAAAAGATTTTTCCGAGTACATTTTGATTGTTACAGAATAATTTTATTAATGAATCTCTATTTTTGTAAATTTTTAGCACTAAAACTTAATAGTTTTTTCCTTCGACCACTTGCAATTCATCAAGGAAAATAATTCTTTCAACAGGTTCTACAATTTCCGGAGGGTAACAATTCTACACAAAAAACCAATATCTATTTTCAATCATTTCTGAAAAAATCTGGAAAAAAAGGCACGTGTGATCATCCCATTTAAAACGCACTGCATAATTTCTCCGCACGTGTCGATCTAATGATTCTTGGAACAAGATAAAAAATTTTATATTTAGAAAAAAAGTTCGTTGGACGGGTGCACATAATGTAACATGATGTGCATTTCAAAAGAAATGTTATAATTTAGATCACAGTTTACGTAGACGGAAACAACTTTTATGGCGGTAAAAAAAAATCAAGGTGAACCACATCCTGCAGATAAGGCAAAAGAATAGTTTCCTTACATTCAAGAAAGAAATTAAGAGACTTTTAGACACGTGGCAGAATAATGAGTCATGTATTAATACCCCATGGATATTCTAAACTGGCGAAGTGGAATCACTTTCCACAGGTGTTCATTATAAGGGAAGAAACAATACAATTTATCTTTAGAAGTAAAAAAAAAAACATTCCCTAGTCGCGACACTGAGATATTTTCTGACAAATCCGTTATCAACTAGTTTCTCCAAATGGTTCTTTTTCCTAGAAGTTTTATTTATTGTTATTTTAAAATTGCTGACACATCCAGCTATACTACCTTGGTTTTTGCCAATGGTGTCAATGGCGGGAAAAAAGATAAATAAATAAATAATTCTGGAAAGCATTACACGTTCAACAACTTGATTTTTTTATTCTTCCTTGTGCGGAATAGCGCTCGATTAACCACTAGGTAGTGAGGTACTTTTCCATCCATAGGAAATAAATATATAGGAAAAAATCCCAACTGTATAAAAAAAAACCAGTTAATTCTATCTATAGTCAGTGTCCTTATCTTTCACCTAGGGTGACAACTCAACTTGCGGATAAGGGAAAAAGAGAAGGAATGTATCATTATGCTCACCTCAATATGCTCATTATGCATTTAAAAGTAATTCATTTATTTGAAAACATCAGCTTCCGATATTCTGCATAAAGAACATTGAATATTTTTAATGAAAGTTGTTTACTTTCATGGAACTTTTTCTAGTGTTTTAGATGTATATAAACATGTACCACGTCATTCAACTGTGAATCATTTGATAACAGGGTGCGTAGTGAAAAATTGCTGCAAAAATTAAGCTCCTTTGTACATGCATATGTAGACCCACATATTTTCTAAGCAAAGGATGTTTTCTGTTTTATAATAATGCATACTTTTTTTATTGAAAAATTTTTAAAAAAATTATAAATTTTATTTTAAATATGTATTTTTTTACTATTTATTTTTGTATTTGTACAACGTCTTCTATTGTAAAACAAATGTCTTTTTAGTTGGACAAAAAAAGAATGATAATGCAAATTGTCATTACCAAAAATTAAGTCAACTTTTATAAGATAACAATAAAAATCTGTGATCTTTTTCAACATCTCTTAAAATTAACAAATTACCAGTTAATTTGCCCCTTCGGGATAACCATTCCAGTATTTCAATATACGGCGGTGCCCATTGTTGAAGAAAGAGGGAGAGATAAAAAAGGTCATTAATAGTCCAGTCAACGAAGGGTTTGTAAAAACATTAAATCGTATAGTTTTGAAAATTGGTTAACATGTTCTTGAGGGGCTCCTGATGAACATACTGAAAGTCTCCGGTCCTGAGAGGGAATTCGCGCCCCCTTTTTTTAGTTTTTCTTGATCTGGAAAACTGTTCAGTTTTCAAATTACAATTAATTTAACAAATTAAAGAGTGTAAGATTTCCTACAAATAAATGCCTTTATGTTTCTTCTATCTTTAATATTTTCCAAGATAATGGGTCTCAAAGTTTACCGACATCTTGGATTTTATTACCCTTTTTTAGTTATTCTTGAATATCTTTAAAACTATTTAATTTTTAAAATACAAGTGATTGAACAAATTAAAGAACGTTAAATTCCCTACAAAAAAGTGCTCTTATTTTTGTTTTAGCTTTTTCAGTTTCCGAGATAATTGGCTTCAAAGTTTACTGTCACCTTGGATTTCATCCCCACTTTTTAAGTTTTTCTTAAATATCTCAGAAACTATTAAAACTAGAAGAAAACTAAAAGCATGTATTTGTAGGGAATTTTACGATCATTAATTTGTTGTATTACATGTAATTGAAAATTGAATAATTTTTGAGATATTCAAAAAAGACTAAAAAAGGTGGATGAAATCCTAGATGGCAGCAAACTTTGAGACCCATTATCTCAGAAACTATTAAAGCTAGAAGAATATTAAATGAATGTATTCGTAGGGGATTTCAAGCTCTTTAATTTGTTAAATCAATTGTAACTTGAAAACTTAAAAGTTTTCGAGATATTTAAGAAAAACTAAAGAAGGGGGATGAAATCCAAGATGGCGGCGCGAGCTCTCCTCCCCCCCCCCAGGACTTTTAAGACGTTCCACAGAAGCCTCTAGTGAACATGTGTACCAATTTGCAAAACTATACGATTTAATGTTTTTTCAAACCAACTCTTCGTTGACTGGACTATCAACTTTACATATTCAACCACTTTGAGACAATTATCTCAAACACTATTAAAGCTAGAAGAAAAATAAAAGCAAGTATTTGTAGGGAATTTTACGCTCTTTAATTTGTTAAATCAATTGTAATTTGAAAACTGAATAGTTTTCGAGATATTCAAGGAAAACTAAAAAAGGGGGATGAAATCCAAGTGGCGGCGTGAGCTGCCCCCTTCAGGACCGGGACTTTTAGTATGTTCATCAGGAGCCCCTCACGAACAGGTGTGCCAATTTTCAAAACTATATGATTTAATCTGCTTTTCATCCCCATGTGTTGACACTCCTGGATCTATCTCACCCTGGATTCCTTCACCGAATTCTTCCCTTTCGTAGGTTTTCTTTCTTGATACATCCGGTAAACAAAGCTTTATGACTATGCTTTCGATTTTTGTATTCAATTGCTGGAAAAAAAGAATGTTTTCTTATCACTTCTCGAGAAAATTAAGCACTTTTCATGACGCTACGCACCCAGGCATTAAGTATTTATAACCATCTTCAGCACAAAAAACATACAGAGTCAGATTATTGTAATAAAAAACGGAGAGCAAACAATATAGGAATTTTTAAGAAGTGGGGCGCTTTATATATACTCTTTTCATTCTTCTCTGTACTTTTTTTGTTTACATCACTAACAAAAATAATTAAAAAAAAATCTAGTTTTATGTTTCACTAGCAGGAAAACAATACAGACTACAAAATAAACCGATATTTTAGACAAAAAATTTTAGGATTTAAAAGATTGATTCATATACACCAGGTAAAATGTTAAAGAATGAAATTTTAAATGATTTCAAATGGAACAATACGCCTTGAAAGATACAGACAAACATAATTTCTACGGTATTTAAATATATCCAAAAAGAATCAGAGAAGAAGAAGGAAAAGAATGAAAAATTTCCCAGGAAACTACTGCGCAAGAGCTTGTGTCCGAATGCTGAATTGCCCTGGTCTTCAGTGAAGAGCTGAGAAGCGAAGAGGAGGGAGGGGTAAAGGTGAAAAAGCTTTGCGCTTTTACACTATAGGCAGCATACTAAAGAAAGTATTAAAGTGAAAATCCAGAGCAAGCAAAATAATAAAGAACTAAGTTCTACACAACACTTTACACATTCCAAAAACTTGAAATGCGCAAAGACCCGATTTTCAGTCCTTTTGGTCCTAATATTACATATACTTACTGCAATAATATAAAACCAGTGAATAAATAAGAATTTCGCTAGTTATATTTCTGTTGATAAAAAAAAATCAAATTGGATCCTCTGACACAATTAAAGACAGTCTCAGTGTTTTGAAGCCATTTTAGAATAATGCAATTTCCCGAGTCAAACGACTAATAGTAATCATATTTCATAAACTATTTATATTTTTTTATCAGGAACGTAACATACATTCGCATTTGGTGCTAAACTATACTTAATTTTATATTTTTGAGGTAAATATAGTTCCTTTAAACACTAAACCGCAAGAAATGTTTTGCTTCGCTTGATTTACAAGATATTTTGAAATCTTGCCAAATGCCAGCTGTTTCAATGAACAACCGCAAAAACAGTGATACCATCAAAGCTTTTTCGGCTACCGTTCTAAACTGAATTTGCATTGAATACTGCAAAACGTACTTAACATGATTCTGTTGTAGAATTCAAAGCAGACAGATACAGTTAAGCGTTCCATTCCCGATATAAAATCTTAATATAAATAAAAGTCATTGTGGGTATGTATGTTTGTATGCATGTTCCACATCTACTAAACCACGGCACTGATTTCAACCAAACTTTGCACACTTATTAAGGGGAAGATTACTGTCAATTTTTCAAAGTGCAAATGATAATTAAGCAGTCAGTTAATAAGAAATTAACCGAAACCGTTTTTCCGCTGTAAGTTCGGAGAAAATTCTCTCTAAACATATTTTTATACCATCTTAAAGTTCAAAATTTAACCTTTATAATGATACCAATTTTTATTAATTTTTCAAAATTTCTTAAATTGTTAATTACCTCCTGCAGACGATTTTGAAATTACGCAAATTTATAGCTACTCTGTTGCTAGGCAACGGTTAGACTTTGAACTAATTCACCTTTATTTCTGAAATTTTTGCTTATTTTTATAAATATATTTTATACAAGAAGAGAGCGATCATCGTCAAGATTTAAAAGCCCTATGCTTATTAAAATTTCAGTTAATTGGAAATTAAGCAAGATATGGCATTTTCCGTAATATTTTTCGAAAATATGTATTATGCCACAAAAACTATTTTTACACATATTTGAAGTTAAAAAAATTAGCTTTTCATGACACAAGTTTCATTTCCGTTCAATTCGTTGCCCTCATTTTAAAAATTTTTCAAAAATTAAATTGTGTATAAAATTTACAATTTGTAACATTTTTTTTTGGTGAAGAACAAGAATACATAAGAACTGTTACTATCTCACATTAGAAGAATTCTGGATGAAGACTAATTTTATTATTTTTTTAATACATACTTATTTCAACGCTTTTTCTTAATTAAAAAATTATTATGTAATTAATTGTCCCCAAACATCTGTTAAAATCTTTCTTATACTGCAAGATTTATGAACAAAATTTCAAGTACCTATGCAACAAATATTAATAACTTATGGAGACAACTAGCTATCAGCGGTTTTTTAAAATCGTCTGGTTCAATTGATATTCTCATTTTAATTATAAAACGTTTCAGGAGATAAAAGAATTTTGGATATTGTAATTTTCTATACAAAAGTAGTTCTTTACATAAAAAATATTAGACTTGAAAGTACAGTCGACGCTCGTTATAACGACCACACATTATAAAGACCATTCCATTATAACGACCAGTGATAAAATCCCCAACTGTGTTTCCCTATGCTATTTTACTTCCGGTATAACGACAGTACAGTGTCGTCTAATCCCAATACAACGTCCGAATTCAGCGAACACTCTTCCCGGTATTTTTCGAAAAAGAACATGTTTCTAAACGTAAATGACCTTGATTACTGTATTGCCAAGCTTCGTAGACGTAGTCTTCAGTGTTACAGTTCAACTTTGACGGGGTGGGGGGGAATTATCACTCACCACAGCGCGGAAATTAGAATAACCTAGAATATAAAAATGTTTCGAGTGCTATTGAGACTTTAAAATGTTTTTTCTAAAGGCAGAATATTATTTATCATTTTTAACTGAAATTTAAAATTATGTTTTGCAGAAAGCCCACATATGCTGAAAAGGCAAACAGACATTTCTGGTTTTTTCTTTCGGAAATAAATTATTTGTGAGCATATAACACCCTTTATTTTCTACTTTGAAATCTGTTTTAGAAATATATTTTTAATTGATAAAATTTTATTTTTAATACCAATGATAAAAAATAAGTTGAGCATTTAGTTGGAATCTCTTTAAAAATTGCCTATTTGTATGGAACTCCTGATCGTGCATGTGTGTAGTTTTTTTAATTATGTCCACTATAGCGACCACTCGTTATAAAGACCTTTTGCTGTGGGACGCAGAGGGTCGTTATAACGAGCGTCGACTGTATTAGGATTAATAATTCTTTTAATAATAATTTTTAATTTAATTAGCCTCGAGGCTGATGTTAGGTGTTGCCTACTTATTATTCTGGTAATGGATAAGCAACAAAACGTTTGCTTAGCTTCAAAATATATGCGAATTCTCAATTTTAAATAGCGTACATATTTTAGTCTGTTTCCAATTAAAATGCAATGAAGAATAAAATTAAATTTTATAATATATGCATAATATAAAAATTACATTTACATAAACAAAAGTTAAATATTGAATGAACTATATTTCAGCCACTACAAAGGCATTATTAGAATTTTAAGAAATGTTGCAGTAATATACAGAGTCTACCAAAAATGTGGAACAAGCTTTTATTTCCTTAACTATTGATCCTAAACATATACTTCCAATGGAAAAAATCCATAAAATAAGATATTTTGTATGAAAATACTCCGACTTCTAAGGGGATCTATAGTAAAAAGTTCAAGAAATTAAATTTTCATACGGCCCCCGAAGTGCACAAGTGTTTCATTAATAAAATGTTTCTCTTACATTCATCTATTCACCTACAAAGTTGCACGCACCTATGTAAAAAACTTACAGAGATGTTATAAGGCAAAGTTATTGACTTAGACAACATTTCCATGCCTCTCACTGCTGTTTGATCCAGTGTTTCGATATACATTTCAGGGATAATATACATATTTCAATAAGTTGATAAAAGCGCGTTATCAGGAAATAACAATGTACTTGTTAACTCGTGCTAAATCTAAAAAATTGTCAAATGATACATTAATTGAAGTATTTACAAAAATAGATAATCTTGTTAACCTTCTAAAAATAACCACGGTGAGATATCCGCAATGATAGCTCATCTGCTCGCAAATAACCCAAGTAAAAAAATCAGCAAAAAATATTTAAAAAAATCAGATTTTACAGGTATTTTGAAGGTTTCTACAAGGATTTTGAAGGAAAATGAAAACTGCAGGTTTCCTTCAGGAAATGTACAGTTTATTTGAAGGTTTCATACAGGTTTTTAAGACTTCTAAATTACCTTTCAGGTATTCTGAAGGTCTCTACAGGTATTTTAAAGGAAAATAAAAACAGCAGATTTCCTTCAGGAAATGTACAGTTTATTTAAAGGTTTCATGCAGGCTTTTTAAGACTTCTAAATTATCATTAAGGTATTTTGAAGATCTCTACAGGTATTTTAAAGGAAAATAAAAGCTGCAGGTTTCCATCGAGAAATGTACAGATTTTCTTAAGGTTTTATACAGGATTTTTTCCAACAAGTTTATAGACTTCAATTTACCTTCAATGACTTAGCAGATTTTTTTAGAGCAGATTTTACTTCAGGTATTTTGAAGAAAAATGAAAATTGCTTTTGATGCATGAAATATGAATGATTTATTTTATTTGGGTTTCATACAGTTTTATATCAAATGGTATCTAACGCGGATTCAAACAGCTTGAAGTAAGACTGGGTAGAGAGAAGAGGGAAAAGGAGAGAACTAGGGTTTAATATATGAAAAAAGATATATTTGAAGAAAAATGTAACTTTTAAAATTTTGCGAAAAAAAATCCATTCGATTCAGAATCAAGCATTTTCCATATGAAAACACGATGATACGAAATTTTAATCTGTAATGAACATAATAAATACTTCTTTCAGTGTAATGCAAATCTTGATTTACTTCTGAATATTATAAAAAATATTTTAAAAAGATTTTTTTAAAGTTATATAAATACATTTATCGTTTCGGAGGAAAACTGAGAAATTAAAAAAACCTTTTTGTTTAAAATAAAAAAATTAACGAAAAAAATATTTATGAGTGAAATATCATATTAAACATTATAAAAAATATTAAAAACATAT